>WNWK01032479.1:0-21871 GCA_009830355.1 Cherax destructor
GAATTGTCAAAGCTTATTTCTTGGGTAGCATTGAAAATTGGGTTGAGCAAATATTCTGTTAGTGGGACGGATTGTGAAGGACCTGCCTAGTATGGGCCAACAGGCCTGCTGCAGTGTTCCTCCTTTCTTATGTTCTTATGTTCTTATGCATTATCCTTACAGTGTTTGTCCAGCCAGCAATTTATACCAATCGCTCTGGACAGCCATTCATTTCCAACACCCCTTCTTGGCAAAATGCCACATATAACAGGGCTCCCTCCCTTCTTCCTAATGATGTATATTGCTGCCTTATACCTACTAACTAAATCCTCACTTCTACGCTTGGCTACATCATTGCCTCCAGCACTGAGGCAGATAATAGGATTGATCCCATTACCATGCATGATGTTGTCAAGCCGGCTAACAATGTCTTCCATCCCAGCCCCAGGAAAGCAAACCCTCTGTCTCCTACTCCTATCTTTCAAGCAGAAGGCCCTATCCATATATCTAACTTGGCTATCCCCAACAACAACAATGTTTTTACCTTCCTTGGTACCGTTCGTCGTGACGTTCCCAGTAGTCGACTCACATTCGTCTGGTAGCACAGAAAAGGAGTTCGAAGTTTCCACAGCAGTCTCTTTCTTCTTCGTCGTTACTACCTCTCCATTCGTCTTCTTGATCTTCAACTTCGTCCCATGCTGTCCGGTCACTGCCCAGGTTCCCTTCTTGACCTGAGGACTCACAACAGGAGGACTACTATGAATCCTCATGTTTTCCTCCGTCAATCGCCGTATTTCAAGCTTTGCTACCCTCAATTCCTCCTTAAGCTGCTGGTAAAGTTGCTCAATACTTAACATTCTGTGTTCTTGTGAGTGAGAGGGGTTGTGAGTGAGAGGGGTTGTGAGTGAGAGGGGTTGTGAGTGAGAGGGGTTGTGAGTGAGAGGGGTTGTGAGTGAGAGGGGTTGTGAGTGAGAGGGGTTGTGAGTGAGAGGGGTTGGATTTGAACGGGACTTGCACAATGGTTGGGGGGGGGGGTTGTCGGGGCTTCTTGCTTGGATGGGGATGGGTTTATCAAATATTTTTGGTGGGTTGGTTTTGACATGGACCTGCCAAGTATGGGCCAGTAGGCCTGGTGCAGTGTTCCTCCTTTCTTATGTTCTTATGGTAAAAAACAAAAACAAAAATCAGGTGTTTTATGACTGTCCTGCAAAATCCGCATCCGCATCCGCCCGGATGTCAAGATGTGACATCCGTAATCCGCATCCGCATTTTACTGTAAGCAGATATCCGCCTCCGCATCCGCATCCGTATTTTACTGTAGCAGATATCCGCATCCGCATCCGCTAAATAAGTAAGTAAGACATCCGTATACACATCCGCATACCGGATATCTAAATTTTTCACATCCGATACATCCCTAGTATGTACATCTCATTAATACCTATGTATCTTGTCTACTCAACCATGTATCACTGTACCATGTCTCAATAAAGTATTATTATTATTATTATTATTATTATTATTATTATTATTATTATTATTATTATTATTATTATTATTATTATTATTATTATTATTATTATAATTATTATTATTATTATTATTATTATTAGAGTGGAGGCAGGATCCATATATAGTTTTAAGAAGAGGTATGATAAAGCTCATGGAGCAGGTAGAGAGTGGACCTAGTAGCGACCAGTGAAGAAGCAGGGCCAGGAGCTATAAATCGACCCCTGCAACCACAATTAGGTGTGTACATAATGGGTACAGATTTAGATTTTGCCACCAAAGTGGCTAGTTTATTGTGCACCCCATATCCATCCTGTGGACGGTAGCGCAAGAGCATATAGATACACAAAAGGCCTAGGCACTAGGCCCCAAAAGGGTTAACAATTGTACATTTTTTTATTTTTATTTTTTTTTATTTTATTAAAAAAAACAATTTATACAAAAACACATAACAAAGACATAAACATCATACAAATGTGGAAACTTGAAAATTACAATCACGCATTGTCAAAACTTTTTACTCCAAACAAAAGTTTTTCAAAAGAAACATTGAACTCCTACGTTTACATACATGACAATCTCCATGTAATCCTTACTTAAAATACATTAAAACATATTTAAAAACATATCACCCAGACAACTGACCCACCCCCACCTGAACAACTTGTTGACAATATATAATCACAAAATCCCAGTACAAATAGATGACTCTCTCAATTTGACAGCAACAACATAACAATAATGACAAAGAATGTTTCACATATAACATTATACCTATACCCATAACAATGACGAATATTTGTATATACAGTACCGCATTTATACACAATTATATTTAATTTATACTGTACATTATACACTCGCCATAAAAATAAGACCGCCAAAAGCGGTAACAAACCTAAGCATAACAAAGCCAACAAAGGAGAACAATGCTTAAAACTCTACTATACAAATTATACCTACTACACGGACCCCCTCAGAAGTTGCATAACCCCAAAGGTTATAAAATACTGACAAGAATTGATCCTTTTTCCCTCATGGAAAGGACCTGGACTCAGAAAAGGGAACCCACATCACATAACACAATGTTTTAGAACATAGCCCACCAATTTTTATCCCTGACAAAACCACCATTACCTAAACAGGGAAAGACTTATATAAGGCATATAAACCCTGTGCAAAGGGCCCTAAGCATCGAAACAGACGCTTAAAAGTGTAACATTATGAAAAACCAGTACAGTTTTTTTTTTTTTTTTTTGTCACCAAGAGTAATGACCTACACCCCAATCTTTTTTTTTTTTTTTAATTTTAAAAACAAAAGCCTACTAACAGGGAAAGCCACCTCTCAATGAACCCCCCGGTCCTCAGTCTCCCAGAGTTCACACCAAATGTGACACACAACTCCATGCATCCCTTCCCACTGCCAGTCCAAAGTCAGGTTACATAGTCCCAAAATGAGTCGTCCACCGTCATAGCCCCCACCCCCCACAACACAACATACACTTTCCCACTCTACATTCATGCCTAAATGCAACCAAGACAAACACTCTCTCAACCTCACCCCATCCTACGTAAATAGCCCCTTTCATCGTAGCACACTCCCCACCCCTAATAACCCCCCCACCGTAAGTTCCCTATACCCAGTAGTGAAAAACCTAGCCCACCCTCCCCATATAATAACCTGTTCCTACATTTCGTTCTATACATAACTGCAGCAATAGCCCTTATCCGAACACTCCCAGGTTGTTCCCTCAAAGCCCAAGATACAGTCACAAAATCCACTGCCAAATACATGAGCCCCTCCTAACACATCCCTCCACCCCCTATATCTAAACACATAAACCTCAATGCATGAATTCCCCTCCCCCATTTCTCTTACTACTCCCCACCCAATACCGGACGTCCTCTAGTTGATCACAAAAATATAACCCATGATACGTTGTGTCCTCTCCTCCACACCTAACACACCGGGCATCCCCTGCTAACCCCATTTTGAACAAAACTGCCCTGGAAGCAAGTACCCCATGCAAAAACCTAAACATGACCTCCCTTGACCTCGCCTTCAACCACATACCCCGCAACCCACTCCATATCCCTTTCCAATTATACACTGGAAACACCGCTTCCCCCTCATAAACCTCCCTTCCTCCCCCTACTCTCCCTAATACACTAGCCGTAACATTCGCCGGATTCCTCACACTCAAAAGCCTGCGCAACATATTCCCACACTGGTCCAACTCTTTGTACATTTGGATTTATATCTACATTTCACTTATCTGTTACAAGCAAATTTAGGAAATTTGCTTAGTATAACTGGTATCTTATTTTCATTAATAAGATATCTTGACATGTCACATAGGTTATTATACTGTCTATCTCTATATTCCTCAATAAGTGGACAATTAAGCACATAGTGTTCAAGACAGTGACCATATGCCTGATCACATAATTTGCATTTAGTTTGATCATCATCTGTGTGTCTCCCAAACTGCCAGAAGTACCTGTAGCCAAGCCTAAGCTTGGCCACTACAACATCAGTTAGTCTGTTTACATTGCAAGTTGCTCCATAAACATACTTATCTATGTTCATGTTATCATAGTGGGTTATAGATCTACTGAGGCTTCTAACTGCATTCCTTTAGCAATCATTTTCATTATTTATTTCTCCTATACCAAAGTTATATTCAACATTCTCCTTCTAAGTGCTTTTCTTGGCTAACTTTATCATGAAGGTCCAGGGACTGTACAGAGGCGCATAATGGGTCCAGCTAAACAAGTTACAGTGGTAACTATTGACATGTTTATATCTGGTTACAGACATAATGAATTGAGTCACAAAAATATTACAATTTAACTTACATGTACACGGTGCCCCGTGGCCTGATCGCTAAAGCTCTCGCTTCATACGGCGAGGGTCTGCGTTCGATTCCCAGCTCGGGTAGAAACATTAGGCGTGTTTCTTTACACCAGTTGTCTATGTTCACCCATCAGTAAAATGGGTACCTGGGAGTTAGTCGACTAGTGTGGGTCGCATCCTGGGACAAGGACCTAATTTGCCCGAAATGCTCTGCATAACAAGGGACTTTCTATATAGTAGTATGTCATTGATGTCAGCTAGGCCTGTATACCTTGTACATGTACTTGTAGTAAATAGATATTATTATTATTATAAATTATTTATCTTATATTTTATAAAGTTGGAAAAAAGAAATATAAGATGAGCCGTGAGAGGCCCTTATAACCCTACCATAACTGCCGCCACTAGAGTTGACAACAAGTACCCTCGAGTTGAACCAGTAGTGACAACAACAAGTACCCTCGAGTTGAACCAGTAGTGACAACAACAAGTACCCTCGAGTTGAACCAGTAGTGACAACAACAAGTACCCTCCAGTTGAACCAGTAGTGACAACAACAAGTACCCTCCAGTTGAACCAGTAGTGACAACAACAAGTACCCTCGAGTTGAACCAGTAGTGACAACAAGTACCCTCCAGTTGAACCAGTAGTGACAACAACAAGTACCCTCCAGTTGAACCAGTAGTGACAACAACAAGTACCCTCCAGTTGAACCAGTAGTGACAACAACAAGTACCCTCGAGTTGAACCAGTAGTGACAACAAGTACCCTCCAGTTGAACCAGTAGTGACAACAACAAGTACCCTCCAGTTGAACCAGTAGTGACAACAACAAGTACCCTCCAGTTGAACCAGTAGTGACAACAACAAGTACCCTCCAGTTGAACCAGTAATGACAACAAGTACCCTCCAGTTGAACCAGTAATGACAACAACACATCCGCACTCGTGTTACACAAGGTAAGACAATATATCTGGCTCATTTATCATGTAGGTGTCCCATGGCCTGGTAGGTAACACACTCGCCCCCCCACCACACACACACACTACACCTACCTACCTGGCGGGGCCAGGAGCTATGTCTCGACCCCTGCAAGCACAAATAGGTGAGTACACACAGTGTCCATGGTGGAAACATTGGACCTTTTATCTTACACCTACTGCCCTTGTTCATCTAGTAAAAAGATAACATTTCTTCGGATTTTTAACCCTGGAGGGTTAGCCACCCAGGATAACCCAAGAAAGTCAGTGCGTCATCGAGGACTGTCTGTCTTATTTCCATTGGGGTCCTTAATCTTGTCCCCCAGGATGCGACCCACACCAGTCGACTAACAACCCAGGTACCTATTTGCTGCTAGGTGAACATGACAACAGGTGTAAGGAAACTCGTCGAAATGTTTCCATCCACCGGGAATCGAACCCGGGCCCTCCGTGTGTGAAGCGAGAGCTCAAGCCACCAGGCCACCCGGGTACCCGGGTCTTAGGTGACTGGTGTGGGTGACATCCTGGGGGACAAGATTGAAGGGTCACAATGGAAATAGACACAGTCCTCGATGATGCACTGACTTTCTTGGGTTTTCCTGTGTTAAAAATCCTAACAAAATCTAAAGTTACAGTAGAAGTCACTGCTCGTGTCAGATACATCAGCAGTGACTACTGTAACACCACCAGTGACCACTGTAACACCACCACTGACCACTGTAACACCACCACTGACCACTGTAACACCACCAGTGACCACTGTAACACCACCAGTGACCACTGTAACACCACCAGTGACCACTGTAACACCACCAGTGACCACTGTAACACCACCAGTGACCACTGTAACACCACCAGTGACCACTGTAACACCACCAGTGACCACTGTAACACCACCAGTGACCACTGTAACACCACCAGTGACCACTGTAACACCACCAGTGAGCTACCAACAACCCAATACAACCTGTGCTCACCATGGAATTAGTTAAGAATTTGTTGGTAAATTATTATTGTGGCAAATGTTAGTGAGAAATGTTCACTGCTCAGTGAAAGTGGTACATTTGTAAGTGAAAATAGTTTGTTAAATATTTGAAAATAGCTCATTGATCAGTGAATGTAGTGCAGCCTCTCCTCACTTATCGACGGAGTTTCGTTCCTAAGACCACGCCGGTAAACAAATTTGTTGCTAATCAAGGAATCACCCCTTACTGACACTTCAAAAGTGTCACCACTCCTATCCCGAGGATTGTAGAGGTGCTAAGGGGCCAAGACTCCTTAATCGGGACAAACCAACTAATACTATCGTCCTGCTAGGATAATAACTACATTGGCTTAGTAGGACATCGAGATCAGAGGAGGAAATAAGGAAAGACAAGGAATGCTGCCTCCTCACCCACAGCTAAGTAACCCTTCTTATTATATCAACCCCATAGCTGGCCAGTTAGGTGTTATAATAGGACAGGCAATGTGGGTGCTTCAATGATCTCCAGTGACCTCCAATAATATTGGGTAAGTGGTGGTCTTATTATGTTGACACGTGTATCCCCTTTCCTATCAGTCCATTTACATATACAGTGGACCCCCGAGTTTCGTAAACCCCGGAAATCGTACAATTATGTAAGAATAATATTGTAAGTGTTTTTGTAAGTGTATTTTTGGGGGTCTAAAATGGACTAACCTACTTGACATTTTTTCTTGAGGGAGTAAATTCGTTCGGTAATGGCATTTGAGCAGGCTTCTGGAATGAAGTTTTTACGAAACTCGGGGGTCCACTGTACAGTCCACAACTATTGTAGTATCGTACGTACTGGTGCGATCTACTGTAATTTATAATACTGCTCTAGGATAGGTGTGTTAAGAGTGTGTGGGCCATTGAGGGAGTTGTTTTCTGCGACCAGGGGCGACTTAAGTTTCCCACACGCCTCACGGGGGTAACTGCGGTAAATATAGTGGTGGTCACCTCCCGTTGAGATTATTTGTGTGTAAGTGTTGGTGAAGCCCATACAGGTAGTCTCATTATTCCCCACATCTGCCCACATCATGTATTAGACATTTATATTTTGTCTATGTAAATTTACAGATACTTATGTGCCCATGTTGTATGAATGAGTTCTGATCAAAATATGGACAGTTAATATTATAAATAGGTAATTTGCAAAAAATACATTATTAGTAATAGGAAAATAAATGCATGAAAATTAATTATATTTTCAGTACTAAACCATATTCTAAACAAGCGTTCACAACTGAGTTGAATAATGTTACCATGGTATTATTTATTGTTTTGAAAGTAATTGTCCATCCAATCATTTTCTGGCCTTTGTGGCATTTACTTTCTTTTCTCTAAATAAGTGTGATAATGCTGCAACATACAGGAGGGCTTCGCTTATACAGCAGGTTAGGTTCCGGGCTACCGCTGCAAAGTGAAAATTGCTGTAAAGTGAATAATAACCTTTTTTTCACTTTCAACTTCATATAAAAAGCCTGATATGTTTACACTATCATATTAAGTGAGCACTAGAGCGAGGCTTAAAACATGCATATACAGTACACACATTACTTACCTTAAAATATTTTCATTCTTAGCTAATGTATTTTTTTGTAGGAAGTCTGAATAAATTAAGAATTAGTATAATTGAAAACTGCTGTATAAGCAAAATGCTGTAAAGCGGGGCCCACCTGTGTCTTTTCTGGATATCCATGTCTCGGTAGGCAATGCTTTCGCATCATACACTGAGTATCCATGCTTCAATCCCCCGGCATGTTTCTTGAACCTGTTGTCCCTGTTCACATAGCAGTAAGTAGGTACCTGGGTTAGTCAACTGTGTGGGTCGCATCCTGGGGGACAAGATTGAAGGGCCCCACTGGAAATAAGACACTGTCTTCAGTGACACACTAACGTTTTTGGGTTATCCTAGGTGTCTAGCCCTCCAGGTTAAAAATCTGAACAAATCTTACCTTAAGTTTGTCAAATGTTTCCCCATCTTTCTTGCAGTACTGTTACTCTTACCCCTTCACATGCCACCATTCTTTAATAATAAATTTGTTCAGTAAAATTAATAGTGGTCAACTGTGTGACTTTTTTAGTTTCATTCTCTTGTTAACTTCATGAAAGATCTAGTTAACAGAGGATTATAAATTCATCTCTTAATTGGCATTTGGGAATTTTATCTATAATATGTTTATGACTTGACTCTGTTATCACATTTGTCTCTTGACAATGATCTCCATTACCTAACAAATAGCATTGCATGACCAATACAGATTTAGTGCTTTTTTGTAATATAATAAAAATACTGTAATATCAAATCAAGCACTAAGCCTGAGAGGGTCATAGAGCATTAATAATAATAGTAGTGATAAGGTCACAACAATTTGGTGTGGATATAGTTTGTGGAGATACAAATAGTATTTCAAATACATTGTACATAATAGTGGAGGGGAAAATTTTAAGGATATATAAAAATATTTCTTGCCATGGATAGTTACACAGCATACATAAGGGGGATTACCAATAGACCCCTGGCTGTCTTCAAGCAGGCACTGGATAAGCACCTTAAGTCAGTAACTGACCAGCCGGGCTGTGGTTCATATGTCGATTTGCTTGTGGCCAACAGTAACAGCCTAGTTGATCAGGCCCTGATCCACCATGAGGCCTGGTCACAGACCGGGTCGTGGGGGCGTTGACCCCCGGAACCCTCTCCAGGTATACCCAAAATTAAAACATTCAGTTTTATGTTTCCTGGAAAATTCCTTTCAGTCTGTTTATTATTAATGGTAATACAGCCTCTCCTTACTTATCCACATCGTTAACCCTTAAACTGTCCAAACGTAGATCTACGTTTTTGTGGGCAGTGCTCTGACCTTGATTTTCTCCATAAGAAAGCATGTAAAAAAAAAGTAAATATACGTGTGCGTGCGTAGCACTCTGACCTTGATATTCTCAATAAGAAAGTATGTAAAAAAACGTAGATCTACGTTTGGAGTGCTACGCAAGCAAACATGGATCTATGTTTGGACAGTTTAAGGGTTAAACAAATTCATCGCTAAGTGAGGAGCATACTATAATGGTAGTGAGTTTGTATCAACCATCTTTGATATTGTTTTAATGTCACCTTTGCACCATTATAACATTTCTGGTATATTTTTAAATGTTTATACAGTAGTGTACTGTAAGTATATTGAAATAAACAGAATAGAGTAAATCAGCTCTAATGTATATTATTTAGGTATGAATACTGGTCAGAGAGCTCGTCGTGAGTCCGAGGCGTTGGTAAATGAGTACGTCGCTAAGTGAGGAGAGGCTGTACAACATAAAATAGGTCAATGACTTACTTCCGAGATATTCCAGGAAACGTGCATAGCTGATTACTTGGGAATTTTTTTTTGGAGAAAATCTCTTCTTTTTTTTTTTTTTTTCAGTCTTTGCATAGGATATGAGTGATCTTCTATAGTTACCCTTCAGGCGAATAGCGCGTATCATTTTATATAATGGTCGCGGTCATTTTTTTTATCCCTCCCTGCCCTCCACCCTTCAATATCTCTGTATATAATGTCAGTTTTTATTAATTTGGGTGTCTTTAACATGCTTCTACGTTATTTATGTTATACCTAATATTATTCTGGAATAAATATGATAGGTAGATAACCTTTATTGATAGTAATAGTATAATTATACAATTTATGTCGTGAGCTTACTCCAACATCATGGTGAAGCATGAGTTACTGAGAACTGCTCGCCTTCTCCCTCATATAACTCCAGCCCCACCACTTAATACCTCCATATGTCAGTTTTATCATGCATCAAATATTATTCAAACTTTCTATTCTCATGGCTTGCATAAATGTTTTTGATTCTCACTCACTTGCCTTCAAGTAGACAGTGACACATGTATCAGCAATGTTCAGGAGCTAGCTCAACTTCGAACTACAAAATTTAACTAATATTTCCATAGAAATAATGTAAATACAGTAGACCGTCATTTAGAACAAGTTTATTTGCATGTTTGGGTATACACGATTGAAGAATTTGCGGCACAATTTTATGTAACACGTTGTAAAATTAATTAACACGGTTCAGTTGGAAGGAAAACAAATTCCCTTTTCCTCAAGCGGCCACCTTGTTGGGATCAGCGGGGAGTCCACCTGCCGCTCCCCAGCCATCCCCACCCTCCCACCATCCCAGCATTCATAGTTCATACGTGTCCAGTCCTCTGCTAAAAGCTAGCTGTGTTTGTGAATTGTTTTGAACTTTTAATTCATATCTTGTATCTGACAAGCAATCATGACACCCAGTAGGGATACAAGTGTTGCTCAAAGTGGCAAAAAAAGGTGTAAGCATTTAAGTCTTAGAATTAATGAAGAAAACAAAGATATTAGACAAGAGATAACCTGTGTCTAATGAAGTGTTACTTGTACACTAAAGAGTAAACATAAGTTTGGTGACTGACTGCTGACTTACTGAATGACTGACTGAAATGACTTAATGACTGACTTAATGACTGACAATGGCTTAATGACTGACAATGGCTTAATGACTGACAATGGCTTAATGACTGACAATGGCTAATGACTGACAACGCTTAATGACTGACAATGGCTTATGACTGACAATGGCTAATGACTGACAATGACTTAATGACTGACTTGACATGACTTATGACTGACTTGACTGACTTACTGACTGACTGACTGACTTACTTGACTGACTTACTGACTGACTTGACTGACTTACTGAATGACTTGACTGACTTACTGAATGACTTGACTGACGTGACTTGACTGACTTACTGAAATGACTGACTTACTGGACTGACTTACTGAATGACTGACTGACTTACTGAATGACTTGACTGACTTACTGAATGACTTGACTGACTGAATGACTGACTGCTTACTTACTGACTTAATGACTTGACTGACTTACTGAATGACTTGACTGTACTGAATGACTGACTGACTTTGACTGACTTACTGACACTGACTGGACTGACTTACGACTTATGACTGACTGACTGACTTACTGAATGACTGACTGACTTACTGAATTACCTGACTGACTTACTGAATGACTGACTGACTTACTGAATACTTGACTGACTTACTGAATGACTTGACTGATACTGAATGACTTGACTGACCTTGACTGACTGACTTGAAGCCTGACTTACTGAATGACTGACTGACTTACTGAATGCTGACTGACTTACTGATGACTTGACTGACTTACTGATCATGACTTGACTGACTTACTGAATGACTTGACTGACTTACTGAAGACTTGACTGACTTACTGAATGACTTGACTGACTACTTGCACTACTTACGAATGACTTGATGACTTACTGAATGACTTGACACTAGTACAAATGACTTCAGTTCAGAACTTACTAATGCCATTGAGCCACGACTAACTCTCACTTCTTCACAATCATCCACAAAACTCGCACCTACATTTAGGTAAAATACTATTATTTACTGTTACATTTGTAGTCTTAAGCAGTAACAACATAATACTACAGTAGGCCCTCATTTAGCACGGTAGTTACGTTCCTGAAAACGTCGTGTTAGCTAAAATCGTGTTAGATAATTAAAAGAACTTATGGGAAAAATAGGATTATGTTATTGGGAGTCCCCAAAAAGCCAAACAAGTTTTTTTTAGACCAACAGATCTTACAAATATAAAAGAGAATATGTAATTGTAGTTCATTATCGTGATGTATTATGTTGTTTTTACTGCTTAAGACTACAAATGTAACATAAATAATAGTTTGTGGATGATTGTGAAGAGAGTGGAGAGTTATGCTGTGGCCCTACCGGGCTGAGGTGGATAGTAGAGATTCTGGAACTGAAGTCTATGGTTGTACTGAGTGTCTTTAATTTAATAAAGTCATTCAGTAAGTCAGTCAAGTCATTCAGTAAGTCAGTCAGTCAAGTCATTCAGTAAGTAGCCCGTAGTCAGTCAGTCATTCAGTAAGTCAGTCAGTAGTCCAGTATCAGTAGTCATTAGTAAGTCTCATTTAGTAAGTCAGTCAAGTCATTCAGTAAGTCAGTCAAGTCATTCAGTAAGTCAGTCAGTCAAGTCAGTCAGTCAAGTCATCTGTGCAGTAAGTCATTCAGTAGTCAGTCAGTCAAGTCATTCAGTAAGTCAGTCAGTCAAGTCATTCAGTAAGTCAGTCAAGTCATTAGTAAGTCAGTCAAGTCATTCAGTAAGTCAGTCAAGTCATTCAGTAAGTCAGTCAGTCAGTCAAGTCATTCAGTAAGTCAGTCAGTCAAGTCATTCAGTAAGTCAGTCAGTCAAGTCATTCAGTAAGTCAGTCAGTCAAGTCATTCAGTAAGTCAGTCAGTCAAGTCATTCAGTAAGTCAGTCAGTCAAGTCATTCAGTAAGTCAGTCAGTCAAGTCATTCAGTAAGTCAGTCAGTCAAGTCATTCAGTAAGTCAGTCAGTCAAGTCATTCAGTAAGTCAGTCAGTCAAGTCATTCAGTAAGTCAGTCAGTCAAGTCATTCAGTAAGTCAGTCAAGTCATTCAGTAAGTCAGTCAGTCAAGTCATTCAGTAAGTCAGTCAGTCAAGTCATTCAGTAAGTCAGTCAGTCAAGTCATTCAGTAAGTCATTCAGTAAGTCAGTCAGTCAAGTCAGTAAGTTAGTCACACAAACTTATGTTTACATCTTTTTATGTGTACAAAGTAACACTTCATTACAGTCACAGGTTATGTCTTGTCTAATATCTTTGTTTTCTTCGTTAATTCTAAGACTTAATAAATGTTTATACCTTTTCTTGCCACTTTGAGCAACACTGGTATGCCTACTGGGTGACATGATTGCTTGGCAGATACAAGATATAGTAATTTAAAGATCAAAACACAATTCACTCTCTCTTATTCTTCACAAACAGCTGGCCTTACGCGTATGGAATACGAATGCTGGGATGGTGGGGTGTTGTTGGGGGGTAGCATGGGAAGGCGGGTGGTCTCCCCAGCTGTTCCACAACATTAGCACCGGCCGCTTGAGGGAATGGTTATTTGTTTTTTCTTCCTGCAAACTGTAAGTAAGTTTATTCAGGTATACACAGATACAGTTACAAAGATTATCATACATAGCAGCATATGTGTAGAGAACCTAGGATAACCCAAACTTTGGGTTATCCTAGGTTCTCTAGGATAACACTTTGGGTTATCCTAGGTTCTCTAGGATAACACTTTGGGTTATCCTAGGTTCTCTAGGATAACACTTTGGGTTATCCTAGGTTCTCTACACATATGCTGCTATGTATGATAATCAATGTAACTATCTCTGTACAGTGGACCCCCGAGTTTCGTAAGGTTCTTACTTCGTAAACATCGTGTTTCGTAAGCTTTTTACGACTTCGAGAATCGTAAAACCGCTCGTGTTTCGTAACGTATTAGACATGTCCGCCTGCTCCGCGCCTGCGCGGGACGCCGCCAGTGAAGCGTTGTTTACCATTGAGAGAACATTACCTAGCGCGCTCTTTCAAACATTCACACTACATTTGGTGTTTTTTTTTGTTGTTTTAGTGATTGTCACTGTGAAATAAGTCACCATGGGTCCAAAGAAGCTTCCTAGTGGCACCCCTGTGGTAGCATTCATGGAGGGAGTGTAGCATTCATGCAGGGAGTGTAGCAGGCATGCAGGGAGTTTAGCAGGCATGCAGGGAGTGTAGCATTCATGCAGGGAGTTTAGCATTCATGCAGGGAGTGTAGCATTCATGCAGGGAGTGTAGCAGGCATGCAGGGAGTTTAGCAGGCATGCAGGGAGTTTAGCAGGCATGCAGGGAGTGTAGCATTCATGCAGGGAGTTTAGCATTCATGCAGGGAGTGTAGCAGCCATGCAGGGAGTTTAGCAGGTATGCAGGGAATGTAGCATTCATGCAGGGAGTGTAGCAGGCATGCAGGGAGTGTAGCAGGCATGCAGGGAGTTTAGCAGGCATGCAGGGAGTTTAGCAGGCATGCAGGGAGTTTAGCAGGCATGCAGGGAGTGTAGCATTCATGCAGGGAGTTTAGCATTCATGCAGGGAGTTTAGCATTCATGCAGGGAGTGTAGCAGCCATGCAGGGAGTTTAGCAGGTATGCAGGGAGTGTAGCATTCATGCAGGGAGTGTAGCAGCCATGCAGGGAGTTTAGCATTCATGCAGGGAGTGTAGCATTCATGCAGGGAGTGTAGCATTCATACAGGGAGTGTAGCATTCATGCAGGGAGTGTAGCATTCATGCAGGGAGTGTAGCATTCATGCAGGGAGTTTAGCAGGCATGCAGGGAGTGTAGCATTCATGCAGGGAGTTTAGCATTCATGCAGGGAGTTTAGCATTCATGCAGGGAGTGTAGCAGCCATGCAGGGAGTTTAGCAGGTATGCAGGGAGTGTAGCATTCATGCAGGGAGTTTAGCATTCATGCAGGGAGTGTAGCATTCATGCAGGGAGTTTAGCATTCATGCAGGGAGTGTAGCATTCATGCAGGGAGTGTAGCATTCATGCAGGGAGTGTAGCAGCCATGCAGGGAGTTTAGCAGGCATGCAGGAGTTTGGCATTCATGCAGGGAGTTTAGCAGGCATGCAGGAGTTTAGCATTGATGCAGGAGTTTAGCATTGATGAAGGGAGTTTAGCAGGCATGCAGGAGTGTAGCTTTCATGCAGGGAGTGTAGCAGGCATGCAGGGAGTGGGGATTTCCCTTCGTAGAGGCTGAAGAATTCCTCCCCCAACAAGTGTTTAATTGTGATGAAACAGGCCTGTTTTGGAAGAAAATGCCCAAGAGGACCTTCATTACTCATTACTCTATCTTACAGATGCCTGCAACTCTTCAATAAATTTAAGTAAATGTATATATATATATTGTTTTTAATTATTTTATATGTGAATATTTTTTTGTGAAACGGATTAATTGTATTTACATTATTTCTTATGGGAAATAATGGTTCGAATTTCGAAAACTTCGTGTTAAGTACTAGCTCCTGGAACGGATTAATTACGATACTCGGGGGTCCACTGTATACCTGAATAAACTTACTTACAGTTTGTGGGAAGGAAAAACAAATTCCCTTTTCCTCAAAGCATGAGGATTCTTAGAGCGGAAAATAACCATGGGCTTACACTTGAAATCACCTGATGCATTACTGCAAAGGAGCAAGGTGAAGCGATCCTTTGCTGTCTTGAAGCCTGGTGCACTTTTCTCTTGCTGACTGATATAAGTTCATGTTGGCATTTTCTTCCAGAAAACACTTGTCTCGTCAGCATTAAACACTTGTTGTGGCTCATAGCCACCCTCAGGACCCCCACTGACTCAATGGTTTAACCTACCGCAGTCGACCGCACGCTCAAAATTTTTCCACTCCAGCGAATCGCGTAATATAAGGTTTACGTCATGTTAGATAAAAATGTGCCGCAATTCTTCAATCGTGTAATACCCAAAACGTGCAACATAAAGTCGTGCTAAATGAGGGTCTACTGTACATCACAATAATGAATTACAATTACATATTCACTTTTATTTTTGTAAGATCTGTTGGCCTATAAAAAGTTGTTTGGCTTTTGGCAGGCTCCCAGGAACGTAACCCTATTTCCCCATAAGTTCTTCAGTTCATCTAACATGATTTTACCTAACACGGCATTTTCAGGAATGTAACTATTGTGATAAATGACGGTCTACTGTACAATTAATCCGTTTCCACCCAAAAATATTCACAAAAAATTCATTTTTTTTGAAGAATAAATACTATAGTTTTACATACAGAAAACAATGAGAAATAATATAAAGCACTAATTTTAATGGATAAATGAACATTTAAATCAGTTTTACCTTTATTGAAGACTCTTGTTGGCGTATGAGAGAGGCAATAGTTTGTTTGGAGGCAGGGCAAGATAGTCCTTCAACATGACACTAATATCAACTCTATGGCTTATTTATCTAGCACAATTCATCTAATATGACATAGAAACATGATATATACTCTAGAATGAATAAAATATGTCATTATATATGAGAGGACTGGTGGTAGTGTTATTTTTGTTGGGTTTATAAGGGCCAATGACCATAAACCATACATATAGTGGTGGTGGTGGAGGCAGCAGGCCACCACCACTATTCACACTGAAACAATGTACGTAATTTATAAATAAGAAATATTTACACTTTAATTTATAAATAAGAAATATTTACACTTTATAAATAAGAAATATTTACACTTTATAAATAAGAAATATTTACACTTTATAAATAAGAATTAATCTACACTTGCCTTGGAAGAGATGGTGGCAGAGGACGGTGTTGGTCTCAGTGCACCTATAGTATACCTCAAACAACAATGGAGTTAAGTTTCCAGACGTTATCGCTGGCTGGTGCTATAGCCTTTATTGACTCGTGCTGCTTTAGTATTGTACATATCGTAGAATCACTGAAGAATGCACATTCTTCCCTGTCTCTTCCTCCTCCACTTTGGTACTTTGCTACAATTTCTTTCTTCAATTCTATAGTGTTTGTCACTTTCTTTACCAAAGGGCTGCCACTATGAAGTTTCTTTGGGCCCATGGTGGCTTATTTCACAGTCACAATCAATAAACAAGCACTAAACACAATGAATTTATTGTGAAATGTAATGTTCACTCAATGGTAAACAAAGTTAAACTGGCTCACGACGCCTGCGTGGGGAGGCGCAAGCGGGCAGGCGGACAGGTCTGGTACACTGGCCGATACTTGGGAAACGGCCAATAATCAGGCCAAAATTGGGCAAAAAAGCAAATGAAACACAAGTCGGCAGACACATGCCTATCTGACATTACCCTGATGACAAATGACTTCGAAAAGGCAATAAATGACATGCCCATGCACTCCGCTCCAGGCCCAGACTCATGGAGCTCCGTGTTCATCAAGAACTGCAAGAAGCCCCTATCACATGCTTTTAACATCCTATGGAGAGGGAGCATAGACACGGGTCGTCCCGCAGTTACTAAAAACAACAGACATAGCCCCACTCCACAAAGGGGGCAGTAAAGCAATAGCAAAGAACTACAGACCAATAGCGCTAACGTCCCATATCATAAAAATCTTTGAAAGGGTTCTAAGAAGCAAGATCGCCACTCATCTAGATACCCATCAATTACAAAACCCAGGGCAGCATGGGTTTAGAGCAGGTCGCTCCTGTCTGTCCCAACTACTGGACCACTACGACAAGGTTCTGGATGCTCTAAAGGTAGTAGGTTGGTAGACAGCAACCACCCAGGGAGGTACTACCGTCCTGCCAGGTGACTGTGAAACAGAAACCTGAAACTGTTTTACATGATATTAGGATTGCTGGTGTCTTTTTTCTGTCTCATAAACACGCTGGATAACAGGTATATCTAGCTACTTCTACTTACATGTAGGTTACACTACACAGGCATGCACATGCATATATATATACATACACACATCTATGTTTTTCTTCTTTTTCTTAATAGCTCTTGTTCTTCTTTATTTTCCCTATTGTCCATGGGGAAGTGGAAAAGAATTCTTCCTCCGTAAGCCATGCGTAAACGAATAAGAAAAGCTTTATAAAACTGGGATGTTTGAATGTGCGTGGATGTAGTGCGGATGATAAGAAAGAGATGATTGCTGATGTTATGAATGAAAAGAAGTTGGATGTCCTGGCCTTAAGCGAAACAAAGCTGAAGGGGGTAGTCGAGTTTCAGTGGGGAGAAATAAATGGGATTAAGTCAGGAGTATCTGAGAGAGTTAGAGCTAAGGAAGGGGTACCAATAATGTTGAAGGACCAGTTATGGAAGGAGAAGAGGGAATATAAATGTGTAAATTCAAGGATTATGTGGATTAAAATAAGGGTCGGATGCGAAAAGTGGGTTATAATAAGCGTGTATGCACCTGGAGAAGAGAGGAGTGTAGAGGAGAGAGAGAGATTTTGGGTTAAGTGAATGTATAGGAACCTTTGAACCAAGTGAGAGAGTAATTGTAGTAGGGGACCTAAATGCTAAAGTAGGAGAAACATGTAGAGGGTGTGGTAGGTAAGTTTGGGATGCCAGGTGTAAATGAAAATGGGAGCCCTTTGATTGAACTTTGTATAGAAAGGGGTTTAGTTATAGGTAATACATATTTTAAGAAAAAGAGGATAAATAAGTATACAAGATATGATGTAGGGCGTAATGACAGTAGTTTGTTGGACTATGTATTGGTAGATAAAAGACTGTTGAGTAGACTTCAGGATGTACATGTTTATAGAGGGGCCACAGATATATCAGATCACTTTTTAGTTGTAGCTAAAGTGGGAGTAAAGGTAGATGGGATACAAGGAAAATAGAAGCACTAAGTAAGAGAGAGGTGAAGGTTTATAAACTAAAAGAGGAGGCAGTTAGGGTAAGATATAAACAACTATTGGAGGATAGATGGGCTAGTGAGAGGTAGGCAATGGGGTCGAAGATGTATGGAGTAGGTTAAAGAATGTAGTGTTAGAGTGTTCAGCAGAAGTTTGTGGTTACAGGAAAGTGGGTGCGGGAGGGAAGAAGAGCGATTGGTGGAATGATGATGAAAGAGAGTAGTAAGGGGGAAAAAAATTAGCATATGAGAGGTTTTTACAAAGTAGAAGTGATGCAAGGAGGGAAGAGTATATGAAGAAAAAAAAGAGAGGTTAAGAGAGTGGTCAAGCAATGTAAAAGAGAGCAAATGAGAGAATGGGTGAGATGTTATCAAGAAATTTTCTTGAAAATAAGAAAAAGTTTTGGAGTGAGATTAATAAGTTAAGGTGCCTAGGGAACAAATGGATTTGACAGTTAAAAATAGGAGAGGAGGGTTTTTAAATGGAGAGTTAGAGGTATCGGGAAGATGGAGGGAATATTTTGAGGAGTTGTTAAATGTTGATGAAGACAGGGAAGCTGTGATTTCGATAGGGCAAGGAGGAATAACATCTGTAGGGTGCGGAAGAGCCAGTTGTGAGTGTGGGGAAGTTCGTGAGGCAGTGGGTAGAATTAAAGGGGTAAGGCAGCTGGGATTGATGGGATAAAGGTAGAAATGTTAAAAGCAGACGGAGATATAGTTTTGGAGTGGTTGGTGCTATTATTTAATACATGTATGGAAGAGGGTAAGGTACCTAGGGACTGGCAGAGAGCGTGTATTGTTCCTTTGTATAAAAGCAAAAGGGACAAAAGAGAGTGCAAAAATTATAGGGAAATAAGTCTGTTGAGTATACCAGGTAAAGTGTATGGTAGAGTTATTATTGAAAGAATTAAGAGTAAGACAGAGAGCAGAATAGCAGATGAACAAGGTGGCTTTAGGAAAGGTAGGGGGTGTGAAAGTGTTTGCAGAAAACAATAGGTGAACAGTATTTGGATAAGGGTAAAGAGGTTTTTTTGGCATTTATGGATTTGGAAAAGGCGATGATAGGGTGGATAGGGGGCAATGTGGAGATGTTGCAGGGGGATGGAATAGGAGGTAGGTTACTGAAAGCAGTTAAGAGCTTTTATGAGGATAGTGAGGCTCAGGTTAGTGTGTGTAGGAGAGAGGGGGATTATTTCCCCGGAAAAAATAGGCCTTAGACAGAGATGTGTGATGTCACCTGGTTGTTCAATAATTTTTTAGATGGGGGTAAAAAGGGGGAAGCGAGGGTTTTTGGAAGAGGTGGGGGGTTTTGGGGCAAAGAATCAAATACAAAGTGGGAGTTGTCACAGTTGTTTTTTTCTGATGACACTGTGCTTTTGGGGGATTCTGAAGAGAATTTGGGAGAGGTTGGTGGATGAATTTGGTGGGATGTAAAAAAAAGAAAATTGAAAGTGAATATAGGAAAGAGTAAGGTTGGGGATAACAAAAATTTTTGGGACAAAGTTTGGGGTATCAGATTGGGGGGAGAGAGTATGGGGGGGGTTGTATTCAGATATTTGGGAGGGACATGTCAGCAGATGGGCCCAGAAGGAGAGGTGAATCATAGAATTGTTTTGGGGGGGAAAAGGGGAGGGGGCACTTAGGAGTCTGTGGAGACAAAAAAACTTTGTCCATGGAAGTTGGGGGGAAGTATGAGAGTATAGTTAAAACCAACCCCTTTTATGGGTGTGAAGCATGGGTGATGAATATCACAACGAGGAGAAGGCTGGGGGTAGTGGGGATGTCATGTCTGAGGTCAATTGGGGGGGGAAAAAAGCAGGGGGAATTAGATTTTGGGAAAATTTAAAGGGGGGGTGGGTTTCCCCAAAATATTACCCCGAGGGCTGAGGGGGGGGTTTTGAGGTGGTTTGGACATGTAGAGAAAGGGGGAAAAACAGAATGACCCGAGTGTATAAATCTGTAGTGGAGGGAAGGGGGGTAGGGGGGGCCAGGAAAGGTTAGGGGGAGGGAAAGAGGTTTTGTGGCGAGGGTTTTGGGGTTTTTCCAACATGCGTGCCCCATTTGATAGGAGGAAGGGGGAAAAAAGGCTTTTACTTGACGTGCTGAAAGGGTGGCAAAGTAACATTTATGAAGGGATTCAGGGAAAAACCGGGGGGGCGGACTTGGGGGCCTGGGGGTGGGAAGACAGGGCTGCACTCTGAAGGAGGGGGGTTTAAAGTTGCAGTTTTTTTAAATTTTAAAGCACCCCCTGGCAAGACAGTGAGGAGTGGGGAAGATGGCCCAAAACCCTTTTTTTGGGGCCCCCTGCCTTGGTGGGAATCAACTGATGTGTTAATAAAAAAAATAATAAAAAAAACACAGACTTTTTAAAAAAACCCTTTTACCAAAAGGAAATGGTGTAATAGCACACAAAATGCGTGAAAAAGGAATAACGGGAAAAAAGGGTAAATGGATCTTTAAATTTTTTAAAAAGAAACACAAAGGTAGTAGTCAACAGAGAAAGTCTGAGGGGCCAGTAAAAACTCTGTTCCACAAGGCCAGTACCCTCCCCCTTTCCCATCCTCTTCAGACATAGACGGGATAAAGAAGTGCCTGTCTTCCTTTTTGGGGTCCCCCGCTGTTTACAGGTCCACCTTGAAGCCCAAGCCCGCGAATAAAACCCAAAACTTTAAAGGGCTGCAGAAGAAAATATAAACAATGAAGAAATTTAAACTCAGATATGGAAAAGTGAGGAAATTAAAATCTCATCTGAAAAACAAATTCCCAAACCCCAAATAAAAAAAACTAATGTAAAAACCTTGGTGATCATGTCAGAGGATCTCACCTTAAAAACCATAACCCAAGCAACGACTGCTAGAAAAACGGATGGATAATGAGAACCTTCAAAACCGGGGGTGCCCAAACCCATGATGCCTTTTCGGTTGCTTGTTCTATCTAGGCGGAATATTGTGCACACAACCCCTTTTAACAGGTAAATTGCTGACCAGAAAATGTGCAGGGAAACCTTCCCCACCCTCTTAAAACCCCTAAAAACGGGAAAATTAAGCCCCAAACCTTACCTGAATGCAGGGGGAAGTACATTATTATATACATGAAAAAACTGGGATTGTCCAAATTGCACCGGGTACTCCCCAAAAAAAAAGACCGGGGGGGAAACATCCCCCAATGAAAAAACCCTACACGTTTAAAACAACACAAAAGTGTCAAAGGGGGCCCCAAATTTCTGCCTCCCAGC
>WNWK01032480.1:0-21870 GCA_009830355.1 Cherax destructor
TTTAAGGCCTCCGGTATTTCACCTAGATCTAAGCTCTTTCTCCAAAGAATACTAAGGGCTCTTGCTAATGGTACTTTGCACTTCTTTATAAATAAAGCATTCTATGAATCTGGTCCAGGTGCTGAGTGAGTGGGCATGTTGTCCATTTCTTTTTCGAAATCTATGGGATTTGTACTAATGTCGGTTAGGTGGTCTGCGCGGCCTTCTGCTGGAGTTAAAAATATTTCTGCATTTTCTACCTTGCTGTCATTTAGTGGGTTGCTGAACACTGACTCATACTGTTCTTTTAGGATTTCACTCATTTCCTGTTCATCGTCAGTATACGAATCTCCTCTCAATAATGGTCCAATTCTACAGGTAGTTCTTAGCTTGGATTTTGCATAGGAATAGAAATATTTTGGGTTTCTTGCAATATCCTGTATGGCTCTTTGTTCCCTTTGTACAGTGGACCCCCGGCTAACGAACACCCCGGAAATCGTACAATTATGTAAGTATAATATTGTAAGTGCTTGTGGAAGTGTATTTTTGGGGGTCTGAAATAGACTAACCTACATGACATTATTTCTTAAGGAAGTAAATTCGTTCAGTAATGGCACTTGAGCAGGCTTCTGGGATGAAGTTTTTTTGTTAGCCGGGGGTCCACTGTACTTCTTCTGTTAGGTATGACATCTTAAGTTTTTGCTCTAATTCAGTGATCTCTCGAGGCTATCTCCTGTTGCAACATCAGGTACCGGTTTACGATGGCCAAACTCCCTTTATGTAAGTTTTTTTAATGCTTTGTAAGTGTTGGGTCTAAAGGACTGTCTATTTGCAAAGGAGATAAATCTTGGTAATGGCATTGAACAGCATTCTGGAATGAAATATCGTAAACGGTACACTGTATTTGTGTTTTCAACAATTCAGTAACTCGTCTTCTCCTGTACCATCTCCTACGCTCTCTCTCTATATCTGATTTTCTTCTGGGTTTCCTCAATGGTACGTGCTTCATACATACCTTGTATGCTTCTGTATTCAGCTTCTCTAGGCACTGGTGGGGATTTAGTGTGCTCATGTCTGATTCCCATGATATGTCTGATAGCTCTTGGTTTATTTTTTCCCAGTCAATTCTATGGTTATTAAAATTAAACTTACTGAACATCCCGTCTCTAACATTAGTGCCGCAGTTCCCTAACCCTGAGTTAATACTCGTTTGAACTTCTATGATGTTATGATCAGAGTATATTGTTTTTGTAACTGTTATGTCTCTGATTAATTCCTTGTTATTTGTGAATATCAAATCCAGTGTATTTTCATTTCTAGTGGGATCAATTATCTGTTGGTTTAATGAGTACTTTTCACAAAGCCTCATTAGTTGAGCCAGGGTGCTTCCAGGAGATATTTCTGGTATAACATTATGTTGCCTCATCTTCCATTTTACATGAGGGAGATTAATATCTCCAAGGAGTAAAATGTTTGGGGTGGGATTCTCTAGCCTATCCAGATAGCTATCTATTTTCCTTAACTGATCTGTGAATTCCTCTGCAGTTGCTGATGGTGGTTTGTATACTAGGATAATTACTAGATTCCTATTTTCCTATTTTCCACAATCCCACATCTCTCCCTAACACCCCCAGCATTCACTTCGTTTACAACCATGGTGACATCACACATCAGTCCTTCAGTCCCAGGCTGAGGGACTGATTACTTCAAGCTCCTTCTGACCTTCACCATTCTTCTTTGTATTGGACTGATGAAGCCACTAGTTGGGGAAATATTTAAACAACAAAGATACCCAAATATTGCACATGTGTCTAATTTATCAACTTGTCGGTTCTCTGAACCATTGATCTACACTGTAAATTTTACCTGGTATGTTCAACAAGCTTATTTCTTTATAATTCTTACATTATCTCTCGTTCCCTTTTCTCATATACATAGGAATTATACATGGTCTCTGCCAGTCCTCTGGTATCTTTACTTCTTATATACAGAAAGTCCTCAACTCGTGAACACATGATATAATAATATCATTATTATATCATTATTGTGTATAATATTATTTTTATACATAGTACAGAAAGTCCCTAACGTGTTCATAAGTTGAAGACTTTCTATATTATGAATATTATATACAATTCAAGAGGTCCCCAATGTGTTTGTAAGTTGAGTACTTCCTATACATATACAGTGGACCCTCAGTTAACGAAATTAATCTGTTCCAGGAGCTATTACTTAATCTGAATCTTTCGTAATCCGAACCCTTATTTCCCATAAGAAATAATGTAAATACAATTAATCCGTTCCAGACATCCAAAAATATTCACAAAAAATATATTTTTTAAAGAATAACTATAGTTTTACATACAGAGAACACACAAATACTACATACAATATTAAATTTATAAATAAATATTGAAATAAACATTTAAAATAACATTTACTTACCTTTATTGAAAAGACTTGCTGGCATCTGGAAGATAGGGAGGAGGACAGGGGGAGGGGTTAGTGATTGGAAGGGGAATCCCCACTCCCTGCATGCCTGCTGCACTCCCTGCATGCCTGCTACACTCCCTGCATGCCTGCTACACTCCCTGCATGCCTGCTACACTCCCTGCATGCCTCCTACACTCCCTGCATGCCTGCTACACTCCCTGCATGAATGCTACACTCCCTGCATGCTTGCTACACTCCCTGCATGCCTGCTACACTCCCTGCATGAATGCTACACTCCCTGCATGAATGCTACACTCCCTGCATGAATGCTACACTCCCTGCATAAATGCTACACTCCCTGCATGAATGCTACACTCCCTGCATAAATGCTACACTCCCTGCATGAATGCTACACTCCCTGCATGAATACTACACTCCCTGCATGAATGCTACACTCCCTGCATGAATGCTACACTCCCTGCATGAATGCTACACTCCCTGCAGGCCTGCTACACTCCCTGCATGAATGCTACACTCCCTGCATGCATGCTACACTCCCTGCATGAATGCTACACTCCCTGCATGCCTGCTACACTTCCTGCATGCCTGCTACACTCCTGCATGCCTGCTACACTCCCTGCATGCCTGCTACACTCCCTGCATATGCCTGCTACACTCCCTGCATGCCTGCTACACTCCCTACATGCCTGCTACACTCCCTGCATGCCTGCTACACTCCCTGCATGCCTGCTACACTCCCTGCATGAATGCTACACTCCCTGCATGAATGCTACACTCCCTGCATAAATGCTACACTCCCTGCATGAATGCTACACTCCCTGCATAAATGCTACACTCTCTGCATGCCTGCTACACTCCCTGCATGAATGCTACACTCCCTGCATGCCTGCTACACTCCCTGCATGCCTGCTACACTCCCTGCATGCCTGCTACACTCCCTGCATGCCTGCTACACTCCCTGCATGCCTGCTACACTCCCTGCATGCCTGCTACACTCCCTGCATATGCCTGCTACACTCCCTGCATATGCCTGCTACACTCCCTGCATGCCTGCTACACTCCCTGCATGCCTGCTACACTCCCTGCATGCCTGCTACACTCTCTGCATGCCTGCTACACTCTCTGCATGCCTGCTACACTCCCTGCATGAATGCTACACTCCCTGCATGCCTGCTACACTCCCTGCATGCCTGATACACTCCCTGCATGAATGCTACACTCCCTGCATGCCTGCTACACTCCCTGTATGAATGCTACACTCCCTGCATGCCTGCTACACTCCCTGCATGAATGCTACACTTCCTGCATGCCTGCTACACTCCCTGCATGAATGCTACACTCCCTGCATGAATGTTACACTCCCTGCATGCCTGCTACACTCCCTGCATGCCTTCTACACTCCCTGCATGAATGCTACACTCCCTGCATGAATGCTATACTCCCTGCATGAATGCTACACTCCCTGCATGAATGCTACACTCCCTGCATGCCTGCTACCACTGAGGTGCCACTAGGAAGCTTCTTTGGACCCATGGTGACTTATTTCACAGTGACAATCACTAAACCACCAAAAAAGACATCAAATGTATTATGAATGTTTGAGAGCGCTCTGGGTAATGTTCTCTCAATGGTAAACAACGCTACACTGGCATCTTGTGCAGGCCAGGCGCGGAGCAGGCGGACATGTCTAATACGTTTCGCTAACCGAGCTTTTTTCGCCATCCGATTGCGAAAAAAGCTTTCGGTAACCAATTTTTTTGTTAACTGAACCTTTTGTTAACCGAGGGTCCACTGTACAGTAATGTACAGCGGGGTGGCCCAAAAGGAAAAACGAAAGTTTCTCCTTTTACATTTAGTAATATACATGTACATGTATACAGGCGAAGGGGTTACTAGCCCCTTGCTCCCGGCATTTTAGTCGACTCTTACGACACGCATGGCTTACGGAGGATGAATTCTGGAGATAAGAGGAAATAAGAACAAGAACTAGTAAGAAAATAGAAGAAAACCCAGAGGGGTGTGTATATATATATGCTTGTACATGAATGTGTAGTGTGACCTAAGAGTAAGTAGAAGTAACAAGACATAAATAACAAAAAAGGCACAATACCGTGACTGGAACAATATACACACAACCCGCACATATAAAAGAGAGGAGCTTACGACGACGTTTCGGCCCGACTTGGACCATTTACAAAGTCACACTAACACACAGAGACAGAGGAAGGGTATTTATAGGCAGGCAGACAGGGGAGGGTACAAGAGAGTGGGGAAATGTAGGAGTAGTGGTAGTAGTGGTAGTAGTAAAGGTAGTAGTAAAGGTAGTAGAGTAGACAGTCATATGGGAAGGAGCACTGCTATGAGGCTAGCGGCCCGCAAGGGGGGTACGAGAGGAAGAAAAGCGAAAAATGAAGGAAAATACCAGGCAAAAGAAAGAACAGAAAGAAAGGAAAACCCAAGGAGAAAAAAGGAGAAGGGGAAGATAAGACAGGGAAGGAATCAGGTTAAGTCACGGGTGTTCTGAAGTTTAGAGCATTTAACAATGTAATGAGAGAGGAAAGCATCAACAGAGACAAAGCCAGGGCTAAGATTCATACAGGGAAAGTTGTGTATAAGGGAGGATTCAACCAGGCGGCGACTATGAAAGTTAGACGTAGGGTAGACAGTTTTAGCAGAGACCAATCAATGGGATGACTGTGATCTCTGACATGACAGAAAAGAGCATTATTAGTGTCGGCAAGCCTAACACTATTTTGTGCTCCCTGAGTCTGTCAGAAAGAGATCGGCCAGTTTCTCGAAGTACTGAAGAGGACAGGAGGAGCAAGAAATAGAGTAGACACCAGGAGAATCTGTGGAGGTAGGGGAGGTATGAACTAGATTAGTGCGAAGAGTGTTAGTTTGGCGAAAGGTAAGTTTGATGTCTAAGGAACGGAGAGAGTTGCTGAGATTAGAGAGACCAGAGATGTAGGGAAGGCAGAGGACTGGAGAGTTCTCAGGAGTAGAGGGTTTAGGAGGAAGAAAGTCCGTTTAGCACGAGAGAAGCAGAGTCTATGAAATGGGAAGGGTAGCCCAGGCGGGAAAAGAATTATGAAGAGTGGAAATTTCTGCTTCAAGAAACTGAGGATCACAGATGCGGAGAGCACGGAGAAGAGGGAGATAAGAACACTCTTCTTGACAGAGGAGGCATGATAAGAGAAGTAATGAATGTACATGCCACTGTGCATAGGCTTGCGGTACACGGAGAAGGCAAAACCTGTAACTGAACGGTGGACATGAACATCAAGGAAAGGAAGCAAAGAATTAGATTCCCAATCAGCTTTAAACTTAATGGAAGGGGCAAGATTATTAAGAGCATCAAGAAAAGGTTGGAAGAGACTTAAGTCATGAGGCCAAGAGCAAGATGTCATCTACATAGCGGAGCCAGAGTGAAGGACGTACATCAATAGTGGGAAGAAGAACAGTCTCGAAGTATTCCATATAAAGATTAGCAAGAACAGGAGATGAGGAGAGCCCATAGCGACACCAAAGGTTTGAGAATAATATTTACCTGAAAGGAAAAGGAGTTAGAGTCCACGCAAAGTCGGATAAGATCAAGAAAGACATCAGTAGGTATAGGGAGATGAAGTAACCCTACATTGGCCTTCTCTCCGAGAAAATTAAGGACATCATCCAGAGGGACATTAGTGAAGAGGGACTCGACATCAAGACTAAGCATCTTACAGGTCGGGAGAGAGCGAACACGTTCGATGAAGTCTTGAGAGTGACGAAGGTGGGCAGGAGAAAAGTACCAAGAAAGGAGTGAGGGTTTGGCTAGCCAGGACGCAAGAGAATAAGAGACAGAACCTCTAGAAGATATGATGGGACGTAGAGGAATATCAGGTTTGTGAGTTTGGGAAGGCCATAGAAATAGGGCAGAGAGGACAGATGACACGAACGATGAACAAGGTTAAAGTCAGAAGGGCAGAGGTCGGAGGAGTCTTAAGTTTCTTGTTGAAAGTTCTCTTGATACGATCAAGAGGGTTGGAAACGAGAGGAGTGTAGGTACGTGAGTCAGAGAGCAAGACATCGGCTTTATGGAGGTAATCCTCATGATCAAGGATAACAACCGAATTACCTTTATCAGAAGAGAGTATGACAATGTTAGCGTTGGATAATCTGTCTTCTGTCACACTCTCCCAACATGAGCTTGAACTGCTTGGTTTTGGTCTTTCCTTTGCCACTTCACCTGCCCCTCGCGCTGGTATTGACATGATTAGCTCTTTTGACTCTTTTCGTCAGTCTCGCTCTCGTAATAATAATCTTCCTGATTTATCCACTTTTCGTGGCGCTCTCCTTCCTGCTCTTGATAGCCTGTTTTCAAAAACCATCACCTTCCTCGCCGTTATCAACTTGCCCTTTCTGCCCTTAAATCCAACGCTAACATTGTCATACTCTCTTCTGATAAAGGTAATTCGGTTGTTATCCTTGATCATGAGGATTACCTCCATAAAGCCGATGTCTTGCTCTCTGACTCACGTACCTACACTCCTCTCGTTTCCAACCCTCTTGATCGTATCAAGAGAACTTTCAACAAGAAACTTAAGACTCTCTCCGACCTCTGCCCTTCTGACTTTAACCTTGTTCATCGTTTTCGTGTCATCTGTCCCTCTCTGCCCTATTTCTATGGCCTTCCCAAAACTCACAAACCTGATATTCCTCTACGTCCCATCATATCTTCTAGAGGTTCTGTCTCTTATTCTCTTGCGTCCTGGCTAGCCAAAACCCTCACTCCTTTTCTTGGTACTTTTTCTCCTGCCCACCTTCGTCACTCTCAAGACTTCATCGAACGTGTTCGCTCTCTCCCGACCTGTAAGATGCTTAGTCTTGATGTCGAGTCCCTCTTCACTAATGTCCCTCTGGATGATGTCCTTAATTTTCTCGGAGAGAAGGCCAATGTAGGGTTACTTCATCTCCCTATACCTACTGATGTCTTTCTTGATCTTATCCGACTTTGCGTGGACTCTAACTCCTTTTCCTTTCAAGGTAAATATTATTCTCAAACCTTTGGTGTCGCTATGGGCTCTCCTCTATCTCCTGTTCTTGCTAATCTTTATATGGAATACTTCGAGACTGTTCTTCTTCCCACTATTGATGTACGTCCTTCACTCTGGCTCCGCTATGTAGATGACATCTTTGCTCTTTGGCCTCATGACTTAAGTCTCTTCCAACCTTTCTTGATGCTCTTAATAATCTTGCCCCTTCCATTAAGTTTAAAGCTGATTGGGAATCTAATTCTTTGCTTCCTTTCCTTGATGTTCATGTCCACCGTTCAGTTACAGGTTTTGCCTTCTCCGTGTACCGCAAGCCTATGCACAGTGGCATGTACATTCATTACTTCTCTTATCATGCCTCCTCTGTCAAGAAGAGTGTTCTTATCTCCCTCTTTCTCCGTGCTCTCCGCATCTGTGATCCTCAGTTTCTTGAAGCAGAAATTCCACTCTTCATAATTCTTTTTCCCGCCTGGGCTACCCTTCCCATTTCATAGACTCTGCTTTCTCTCGTGCTAAACGGACTTTCTTCTCTCCTAAACCCTCTACTCCTGAGAACTCTCCAGTCCTCTGCCTTCCCTACATCTCTGGTCTCTCTAATCTCAGCAACTCTCTCCGTTCCTTAGACATCAAACTTACCTTCCGCCAAACTAACACTCTTCGCACTAATCTAGTTCATACCTCCCCTACCTCCACAGATTCTCCTGGTGTCTACTCTATTTCTTGCTCCTCCTGTCCTCTTCAGTACTTCGGAGAAACTGGCCGATCTCTTTCTGACGACTCAGGAGCACAAAAATAGTGTTGGCTTGCCGACACTAATAATGCTCTTTTCTGTCATGTCAGAGATCACAGTCATCCCATTGATTGGTCTTCTGCTAAAACTGTCTACCCTACGTCTAACTTTCATAGTCGCCGCCTGGTTGAATCCTCCCTTATACACAACTTTCCCTGTATGAATCTTAGCCCTGGCTTTGTCTCTGTTGATGCTTTCCTCTCTCATTACATTGTTAAATGCTCTAAACTTCAGAACACCCGTGACTTAACCTGATTCCTTCCCTGTCTTATCTTCCCCTTCTCCTTTTTTCTCCTTGGGTTTTCCTTTCTTTCTGTTCTTTCTTTGCCTGGTATTTTCCTTCATTTTTCGCTTTTTTTCCCTCTCGTACCCCTTGCGGCCGCTAGCCTCATAGCATGCTCCTTCCCATATGACTGTCTACTCTACTACCTTTACTACTACCTTTACTACTACCACTACTACCACTACTCCTACATTTCCCCACTCTCTTGTACCCTCCCCTGTCTGCCTGCCTATAAATACCCTTCCTCTGTCTCTGTGTGTTAGTGTGACTTTGTAAATGGTCCAAGTCGGGCCGAAACGTCGTCGTAAGCTCCTCTCTTTTATATGTGCGGGTTGTGTGTGTAACAAGACATACCTGAAATCTTGCATGTTTATGAGACAGAAAAAAGACACCAGCAATCCTACCATCATGTAAATCAATTACAGTGGACCCTCAAAAATAGGCTCCCTTGAATATAGGCAAATTTGAAAATAGGCCACTTTTTTCGGCAAAATATTGGCTCGATATTCGTCCGTTGGCTTAAAAATAGGCGGTTGTCTGAAATGCGTCCGCGTGGCCTCCCAGCCACCTGGGCACATAAACATCACATTAAGTGTCAGTGTGCCATTGTTTACCAGCAAGTGACCGCCACCCACGCATTCGGATTAATTTGATTTGCATTATTTCTTATGGGGAAAATGGTTTTGAAAATCATCCATTTTGAAAATAGGCGGACTATCAGGAACGGATTATGGATGATTTTCAAGGGTCCACTGTACAGGCTTTTGTTTTACACTCACTTGGCAGGATGGTAGTACCTCTATGGGCAGTTGCTGTCTACCTACCAACCTACTACCATATGCTGTTAATATCTCTGACTTAATTCCATCTGTCTCAGCTGCTTTGCCTTCTTATAGTCTTAAGTTAGGTTTAAGCTTGCCTGAAATGCTCTGCATAATGTTATATTCCCATAATATAATTTAAATATTTACTATTGATATAAACTACCTGCAAAATACTTTCAACTTGTCCCAATGTAATATCCCCAGATTGTTAATTTGAGTAAACTTACTGTCTGCTATAAATAAAAACAGATGTGCAACTTAAACAAACTATGATCAATTTCTCTAGTATTAAGTAGTCTGTAAGCCATTAAATTTAGTCTGCCCATAATGCCATGGCATGATAGTGGTTCTCTTTGCACTGCAACTCATTATTGTAATTACATAATCTCAATGTAAACTTGCAATGAAATAAAAATTTGTATTTGTATAACCATGGGCTTTCTTCATGCAATCAAATGTCACCCATTTCTGACATGCTTTCTGACGTCAGACGTGCTGTCTGACGTGCTTTTCCCACATTTACCTTAGGTGGCTCCTCACTCCTATACAGTGCTATCATGCCTTACTCCACTCATAAAATCATTGCCTTCCTTCCTTCGTCACTAACATTCAACGATTCTTCAAAATATTTTCTTTATCTTTCCAGTACCTCCACCTACCCTGCTAACGTCTCCCATCATTCATTCTTAACTTCTAAGTCCTTGTACTCTTCAGGCTTGTACTCTCCAGGCTTCCTTGCCAAACATAGTCTCTTAGCAAAATTTGATGAAGACTCATCCATTCTCTCATTGGCTTTCATTAATAATAATAATAATAATAATAATAATAATAATAATATGATTTTTTCAACGCACTGGTCATCTCCCACTTAGACAGGGTGACCTAAAAAGAAAAACTAAAGTTTTTTTTAGTAATTGTGCAGAAGGGGTTACTAACCCCTTGCTCCCGGCATTTTAGTCGCCTCTTACTAAATATTATTTTTTTTTTCAACAAATCGGCCGTCTCCCACCGAGGCAGGGTGACCCAAAAAGAAAGAAAATCCCCAAAAAGAAAATACTTTCATCATCATTCAACACTTTCACCACACTCATACATAATCACTGTCTTTGCAGAGGCACTCAGATACGACAGCTGAGAATAGTCCCTCCCAGCTGTCACTATCCCAGACCCCTCCTTTAAAGTGCAGGCATTGTACTTCCCATTTCCAGGACTCAAGTCCAACTAAATCAATTAACTGGTTTCCCTGAATCCCTTCACAAAATGTTACCCTGCTTACACTCCAACAGCTCGTCAGGTCCCAAAAACCATTCATCTCCATTCACTCCTATCTAACACGCTCACACATGCTTGCTGGATGTCCAAGCACCTCGACCACAAAACCTCCTTTACCCCTTCCCTCCAACCTTTTCTAGGACGACCCCTACCCCTTCTTCCTTCCCCTACAGATTTATATGCTCTCCAAGTCATTCTACTTTGATCCATTCTCTCTAAATGACCAAACCACCTCAACAACCCCTCTTCAGCCCTCTGACAAATACTTTTAGTAACTCCACACCTTCTCCTAATTTCCACATTCCGAATTTTCTGCATAATATTTACACCACACATTGCCCTTAGACAGGACATCTCCACTGCCTCCAGCCTCCTCCTCGCTGCAGCATTTGCAACCCATGCTTTACACCCATATAAGAGTGTTGGTACCACTATACTTTCGTACATTCCCTCAACGCACCACTCACCTTTTTTCCTTCATTAATTCTATGGTTAACCTCATCCTTCATAAACCCATCCGCTGACACGTCAACTCCCAAATATCTGAAAACATTTAATACAATACTGCTTCCTTAACCTATTGAACCATGAACAATCATAAAACACATATAAACATCATAAAATAATGTACTATATACATGTTATTTTGACATGAGCTGGCTGTGGAGAGAGGCCTGTAATAGTATAATTATACAATACGTATTTTATAGTGTTGTGAAGTGTCATGGGGAATCAAGTTACTGACACACTGCTTCTTCTCCCTCTGCTGTAGCTCCACCCACTTTGTAATGATGCCAGATGTTGAATTAAATATGTATACATTAGAAAAAAAATGAAACTCCAACTTCATAACTTTATTTTAATTTGCATAACTCATATACTATAACTGAAAACAATAAAAAAGTAAAATACACATACAACGAGTTAAGCTTACAGAAAAATACATTAAATTCACCATCTAACATTGTTACGAAGTGGGAGGAGCTATTGTAGGGAGGGGAGGCTAGCAGTAAGTCAGTGTCTGGCGAGTCGTCATGGGTGGTGAATGTTATCCTTAGCGCTAATAAAATGTTGTGTAATTACACTAATATTAGTAATAAAGGTTATCTATCTATTACATTTATTCCAAATTGATATCAAAAACATGATAAATACCCTAGAACTGTAATAAAGATGCTGAAATGAATAATATATGCCATATTATATAAGGGGTAAGAGAGTAGGCAGACCACCACCATAAGAGATGTTTACATCAAGGTAAACATGCCTAAATCACTCTTGTCATAAGAACAAATGCAAAAATAGCATTTATTATTTTTAGAATAATAATAATTTATAATAATTGATCTGGAACACTTTAAATGTTATCAGTATTTGGTAGCTGACATTTAGAGCATTCCACAGCAATTATTATTAATTATTATTATTATTATTATTATTATTATTTCCCTACAATATATTGTAAGGAAATAATAATAATAATATTAATATTAATAATAATAATAATTATTATTTCCCTACAATATATTGTAGGGAAATAATAATAATAAATAATAATAATAATTAATAATAATTGCTGTGGAGTGCTCTAAATGTCAGCTACCAAATACTGATGACATTTAAAGTGTTCCAGATCAATTATTATAAATTATTATTATTCTAAAAATAATAAATGCTATTTTTGCATTTGTTCTTATAACAAGAGTGATTTAGGCATGTTTACCCTGATGTAAACATCTTTTATGGTGCCAGTCTGCCTTTTTTCTTACCCCACTCATATAATATGGCATATATTATTCATTTCAGCATCTTTATTACAGTTCTAGGGTATTTATCATGTTTCTGATATCAATTTGGAATAAATGTAATAGATAGATAACCTTTATTTAGTACATTCATTACTTACTGCTTCCTTAACCTACTGAACCATGAACAATCATAAAACGCATGAAAACATAGTAAAATATTGTACTATATAGTACTACATACATGTTATACTGTAGTTTAATAACAAATAATGAACGAAGAAAACACTTAGTGAGTGAGTGGTGGGCGGGCTGGCTGCCGGGTTGGAAGGAAGGTAGTAGGGACGCTCGGGTGGCGGGAAACTTAAATATGATTTGGTGGGTGGGAATTTTGTGGCTGGGAATTTGGCGGCCGGGAATTCACGAATGTGTGAAGCCCGTGAAAGTGAAAAACGTGCACCCACCCTCCTATAGCCACAAACTTCTGCCCCACATTCTAATACTGCATTTTTAAAACTATCCCAACTCTCTTCAACCCCCCCACTACTCATACTTGCACTAGCCCACCTTTCTACCAATAGTTGCTTATATCTCACCCTAACTTCCTCCTCCCTTAGTTTATACACTTTTACCTCTCTCTTACTTGCTGTTGCCATTTTATTTTTTTCCCATCTACCTTTTACTCTAACTGTAGCTATAACTAAATAATGATCCAATATATCCGTTGCCCCTCTATAAACATGTACATCCTGAAGCCTACCCATCAATCTTTTATCCACCAATACATAATCTAACAAACTACTTTCCTTACATGCTATATCATACCTTGTATATTTATTTATCCTCTTTTTCATAAAATATGTATTACTTATTACCAAACCTCTTTCTACACATAGCTCAATTAATGGTTCCCCATTTACATTTACCCCTGGCATCCCAAATTTACCTACTACTCCCTCCACAACATTTTTACCCACTTTAGCATTAAGATCCCCAACCACAATTACTCTCTCACTTGGTTCAAAACTCCCCACACACTCACTCAACATTTCCCAAAATCTCTCTCTCTCCTCTACACTTCTCTCCTCTCCAGGTGCATAAATACTTACTATAACCCACTTTTCACATCCAACCTTTATTTTACTCCACATAATCCTTGAATTTATACATTTATATTCCCTCTTTACCTGCCATAACTGATTATTCAACATTATTGCCACTCCTTCTTTAGCTCTAACTCTATTTGAAACCCCTGACCTAATCCCATTTATTTCTCCCCACTGAAACTCTCCTACCCCCTTCAGCTTTGTCTCACTTAAAGCCAGGACATCCAGCTTCTTTTCATTCATAACATCTACAATCATCTCTTTCTTATCATTCGCACAACATCCATGCACATTTAAACATCCCACTTTGATGGTTTTCTTTTTAGTAAATCTATACAGGAAAAGGGGTTACTAGCACATTGTTCCCGGCATTTTAGTTGACTTTTACAACATGCATGGCTTACGGAGGAAAGATTCTTATTCCACTTCCCCATGGATATGAAAGGAAAAGCAATAAGAACAAGAACTATTAAGATAAAATCAAAGAAAACTCAGATGAGTGTGTATACATTAACGTGTACATGTATGTTAGTTACCATTTTGTCCTAGGCACATGTCGATTAGACACTAGGCCTGTTGTATGTATGTGTGTGTGTGTGTGTGTGTGTGTGTGTGTGTGTGTAACGAAACACTTCGAAATGTTTCGGCCCCGCCGGGAATTGAACCCGGGCCCTCCGTGCGTGAAGCAAGTGGGCTAGCCACCATGCCATCGGGGCGTGTAATGTGTAGCGTGACCTAAGTGTAAGTAGAAGTAGCAAGACGTACCTGAAATCTTGCATGTTTATGAGACAGAAAAAAGACACCAGCAATCCTACCATCATGTAAAACAGATACAGGCTTTCGTTTTACACTCACTTGGCAGGACGGTAGTACCTCCCTGGGTGGTTGCTGACTACCAACCTACTACCTACTAATATTATTATTATTATTATTATTATAATATTTTTCCTCATTTTTTTCTTCTACATTTTCTGGGATATAGAAAAATGTATTTTGGCATTCCGAAGGGTAGCAGAGCTGGAGAGCAGCGTAAGGGAGATGCGACGGCAGCAGGAGGAACTACAGACTCGACTGAGAGAGGAGACGCAGCGCAAGGAAGAACTGGAACAACAAATAATCATTGACCAACGTCGTATGAGGGATTTAGACATTCATTTGAAGGTGAGATAATGGGTACAGTTGCAGTAAAACTGTCTGCATTATTGAAAAATGTTGCTACTTATCCATATTAAATAACCTTCAAGCCTATCTTATATATATCTGAGACCACAGGTACATTAGTGAGTACGTAAAATTGTTTTTATTACAGTCTCTCCTCACTTAGCGACGTACTCGTTTACCGACGCCTCGGACTTACGACGGGCTCTCTGACCAGTATTTGTACCTAAATAATATATATTAGACCTGATTTCCTCAATTCTATTTATTACAATATACAGTACATTGCTGTATAAACATTTAAGAACATATGCACATAAGAAAGGAGGAACACTGCAGCAGGCCTGTTGGCCCATACTAGGCAAGTCTTTCACAAATCCAACCCACTAACAGAATAAACGCTACCCAAGCAATAAGCTTTGATAATTCTATTTACTCACGTACTAGTCCCACTCAAATCCAACCCCTCTCACTCATGTATTTATAAAACACAAATTTTAAACTACCCAAGGTTTTAGCTTCGATTTGACGTTGGGTAGCTTTAAAAAGAGATTGGACAAATGTGGAGGGAGACCTGTATAGTATGCTCCTCGTTTAGCTACGAATTCGCTTACCGACGGTGTCTTGGGTCCCTATCTCCGTCGTTAAGTGAGGAGAGGCTGTATTGAAAAGTATTGCTACTCAGTGTATATTAAAATAGCCTTTAGACCTAAATAAAATAAATATATATTTGTAGCCTCTTTTATTCTTCGTGTCAGTGTAATATATAGTTATGTAATAGATATACCTTTACCTTTGATAAGTTGCTAGAGTTTTTCTACTCCTGGAGCCCAGCCATGGGCCAGGCTCGTCTGGTGCTAGCCTGGTCATCCAGGCTGATGCTGCTGGTGCTGCTGGCCGACATATCCATCACAGCCTGGTTGATCTGGCATCTGGTGAAGATACTTGTCCAGTTTCCTTTTGAAGACTAATACACTTGTTCCAACAGTGTTTCTGATATCTTCTAGTACGATGTTGGATTATCTGGAGCCACAGATGTTGATACAGTGTTCTCTTATTGTGCCCACTGCACCACTGTAGTAGAAAGAAATCATCCAGGAAAGTTGAATACAGTAAGACATCAATTGAATGGATTTTGGAAAATTTTTATATGTCGGCCATTTCCCACCGAGGCAGGGTGACCCAAAAAGAAAGAAAAAACTTTCATCATCATTCAACACTTTCACCATCACTCATACATAATCACTGTCTTTGCAGAGGCTCTCAGACGTGACAGTTTAGATGTCACTCCAAACAGCCAATATCCCAAACCCCTCCTTTAAAGTGCAGGCATTGCACTTCCCACTTCCAGGACTCAAGTCCAACTATCTGGTTTCCCTGAATCCCTCCACAAAATATTATCCTGCTCACACTCCAACAGCTCATCAAGTCTCAAAAACCATTTGTCTCCATTCACTCCTATCTAACACACTCACATATGCCTGCTGCATGTCCAAGCCCCTTGCACACAAAACCTCTTTTTACCCCCTCCCTCCATCCTTTTCTAGGATAACCCCTACCCCTCCTCCTCTTCACTACAGATTTATACACCCTCCAAGTCATTTATCAAATTTAATTATAAGTATTAAAGGTTAGTTTATAATTAAAGGTAATGAGAATATGAATGTTTCCAGCAGGGAGATGATGATTGTGAGAGTGAGCGAGGCTGGTTGGCTCAGGAAGAAGACCGAATTTTACGTCTAAGAGAAGCCACTCATCAGCTGCAGAAGGAAGTAGAGCATAGGGAAGAAGCTGTTAAACACAGAGAACGTATGCATAAGGAGAAGCTGCGACTGCAGACTTCAAAGCCGTGTAGCCAAGTAAGTGTGCCTGTTCCTAGGTTGAGGGACTGATTACCTCATCTTCCTCTGTCTTTTGTGTATAGTGGTCCCTCTGGTATCTGCGGGGGATACATTCCAAGACCTACTGTGGATAGCCAATACCGAGGATAGTAGCGAACACTATAAATTTTTTTTATTTTTTATTAACACATCGGCCGATTCCCACCAAGGCAGGGTGGCCCAAAAAAGAAAAACTTTCGTCATCATTCACTCCATCACTGTCTTGCCAGAGGGGTGCTTTACACTACAGTTATAAAACTGCAACATTAACACCCCTCCTTCAGAGTGCAGACACTGTACTTCCCATCTCCAGGACTCAAGTCCGGCCTGCCGGTTTCCCTGAATCCCTTCATAAATGTTACTTTGCTCACACTCCAACAGCACGTCAAGTATTAAAAACCATTTGTTTCCATTCACTCCTATCAAATACGCATATGCATGCTTGCTGGAAATCCAAGCCCCTCGCACACAAAACCTCTTTTACCCCCTCCCACCAACCTTTCCTAGGCCGACCCCTACCCCGCCTTCCCTCCACTACAGATTTATACACTCGAGGTCATTCTGTTTCGTTCCATTCTCTCTACATGTCCAAACCACCTCAACAACCCCTCCTCAGCCCTCTGGATAATAGTTTTGGTAATCCCGCACCTCCTCCTAATTTCCAAACTCCGAATTCTCTGCATTATATTCACACCACACATTGACCTCAGACATGACATCTCCACTGCCTCCAGCCTTCTCCTCGTTGCGACATTCATCACCCATGCTTCACACCCATATAAGAGTGTTGGTATAACTATACTCTCATACATTCCCCTCTTAACTTCCATGGACAAAGTTCTTTGTCTCCACAGACTCCGAAGTGCACCACTCACCTTTTCCCCTCATCAATTCTATGATTCACCTCATCCTTCAAGTTTAATTGATAAATTATGCACAATAAATGGAGAATTATCACTTTTTCACTGATGGGAAGCACTTCACAGCTTCTCTTAGGCTTTGAAGAACTGCCACCATCACTACTGTGCTTTGGTGTCATTATTAACCAAAATTAAGGGTTATTTTCGGGCCACGGTAAACCACAGTTTCCATTAATTTTTTTTTTTTTTCAACAAGTTTGCTGTCTCCCACCGAGGCAGGGTGACCCAAAAAGAAAGAAAATCCCCAAAAAGAAAATACTTTCATCATCATTCAACACTTTCACCTCACTCATACATAATCACTGTCTTTGTAGAGGCGCTCAGATACTACAGTTTAGAATAGTCCCTCCAAACTGTCACTATCCCAGACCCCTCCTTTAAAGTGCAGGCATTGTACTTCCATTTCCAAGACTCAAGTCCGGCTAAATCAATAACCGGTTTCCCTGAATCCCTTCACTAAATATTACCCTGCTCACACTCCAACACCTCATCAGGTCCCAAAAACCATTCATCTCCATTCACTCCTATCTAACACGCTCACACATGCTTGCTGGAAGTCCAAGCCCCTCCCCCACAAAACCTCCTTTACCCTCTCCCTCCAACCTTTTCGAGGACGACCCCTACCCCCTCCTTCCTTTCCCTACAGATTTATACGCTCTCCAAGTCATTCTACTTTGATCCATTCTTTCTAAATGACCAAACCACCTCAACAACCCCTCTTCAGCCCTCTGACAAATACTTTTAGTAACTCCACACCACCACCTTATTTCCACACTCCGAAATCTCTGCATAATATTTACACCACACATTGCCCTTAGACAGGACATCTCCACTGCCTCCAGCCTCCTCCTCGCTGCAACATTTACAACCCAAGCTTCACACCCATATAAGAGTGTTGGTACCACTATACTTTCATACATTCCCTTCTTTGCCTCCATAGATAACATTTTTTTGTCTCCACAGATACTTCAACGCACCATGAAATCATGAAACTAAATCCATGGATATGCGGGTTCTACTATATATTTCTAGTCTTCGTATTTATTTTAATGCACTAGCTATCTCCCTCCAAGGCAGGGTGACCTAAAAAAAAAAAGTTTTTCTTTTTACATTTAGTAATTTATACAGGAGAAGGGGTTACTAGCCCCTTGCTCCCGGCATTTTAGTCACCTCTTATGATACTCACAACTTATGGAGGAAGAATTCTTTTTCATTTTCCCATGGAAAGTCTTTATATTATGTCTATAGTATAATGTTTTGATAAAGCCACTGGTTGGTGAAACGTCCACAATAAAGATACCCAGATGTTGCACATCTTTTCAACAGTTATACAGTATACTGTAGCAAATACATTATAATAGACTAAAATAGCTCCATGGGGAAGTGGAAAAGAATTCTTCCTCCGTAGGAAATGCATGTAGTAAGAGGACTAAAATGCCGGGAGCAAGAGGCTAGTAACTCCTTCTGTATACATTACTAAAGTTAAAATGAAAATCTTTTGTTTTTCTTTTTAGGTCACCCTGCCTCGGTGGTCACCCTGCCTCGGTGGTCACCCCGCCTCGGTGGTCACCCCGCCTCGGTGGTCACCCCGCCTCGGTGGTCACCCCGCCTCGGTGGTCACCCCGCCTCGGTGGTCACCCCGCCTCGGTGGTCACCCCTCGGTCACCGCTCGGTGGTCACCCGCTCGGTGGTCACGCCGTGTCACCGCCTCGGTGGTCACCCCCGGTGCACCCCTCGGTGGTCATCGGCTGGTCACCGCCTCGGTGGTAACCGGTGAGAGATGGCTGGCATGTTAAAAAAAAAGGTTAAAATATATTTAATTTAAAGATTTGAATTAAAAGGTTTATGTACTTTATGTAACGATGGAAACTGGATAAAATATGAAAATATTGAATGATTGTTTTGTACTTCTTTATAAAATGTTTAACTTGTTGTTTGGAAGGTCATTTGACCTGTCGTATCTATGCGCCTCTGGCAAGACAGTGATAGTGTGAATGGTGGTAAATGTTTTTTTCAGGTCAGTCAACCTTGGTGGAGATGGCCAACATTGCATTGTGTATGGTAATACAGTGGACCCCCGAAAATCGTACAGCTCCCAGCTCGAACAATTATGTAAGTGTATTTTTGAAAGTGCTTTTGTAAGTGTATTTTTGGGGGTCTGAAACGGACTAATCTGATTTACATTTGTCCTTATGGGAACAAATTCGTTCGGTAACGGCACTAGAACAGCATTCTGGTCAAATTATGTCCGATTTCCAGGGGTCCACTGTACGTGCAAATATTATTGGGCAATATTCCAGGATTGCAAACTGCTTTCTTATGTTGACAGTCAGGTACCAGTGAAGACTTGAAGGATAGTGTAATAGAGCGTCGAGAGTCCGACCTCCGAGAGGAAATTTCACATCTACGGGATGCTCGGGATTCTCTAATGATGCGCCGGCAGAAACTGGATCGCAGACTCCACAAGGTGAGAATGTAACATTGTCATTCAGTTTTCTTCTTCTTTCAACAAACCAGCTGTATCCCACCAAGGCAGGGTGACCCAAAAAGAAAAGCAAAAGTTTTTTTCTTTTAAATTTAGTAATGTATACAGGAGAAGGGGTTACTAGCCCCTTGCTCCTGGCATTTTAGTCGCCTCTTACATCACGCATGGCTCACGGAGGAAGAATTCTGTGCCACTTCCCCGTGGAGATTCATTCAGTTTTAGCTTTAAATATCCACCCTGTATTGATGGGTCACATCTCAGGTGTTACATGTTAAGTGACTATGCATACACATGGTAAAATTTTTAACACTGTACAGACTTAAAAAGTAATAGGCCAGAGTCTTGAGTCTCACTGTACTGGTGTCTAACTTGGGTTAAGCTGGAGGTGGGAAGTACAGTGTCAACACTCTGAAGGTGGGGTGGAGATATTGAGTTTTTAACTGTAGTATTGGCACCTCCCTGGAAGAACAGTGATAGTGATAGGTTGTTCTAACCATTCATTAGACAGTTAAATTAGTAAATCATAAACATTATTCAAATATCCTATATCACTGTAAAAAATTCCTGTAAACACTTGCACATAATTGTTTTAATCCCTTAGCAAGTAAGACTTTAATCTAATACCATATCATTAAGTTTAGCATAATCTATTGTTCTCAAGTCTAGTTATAGAATCACACTAAATCCTATGATTACAGGCATTGATCCTGATATCAACCTATTATTAAATGACTTACATGACTCCAACAGCAACTGTAACTATTACACAGCTGAACAAGCAAAGACATTACTCAGAGCCAACAATAACTTAACTATCTTCAATTACAATGTTAGATCTTTGAGCAAACATTATGAGGACCTCACAGCAGTACTCCAATCCCTACAGTCCAATATGTCAATCATCACACTCACTAAGACCTGGCTAAAGCCTGATACTACAGGTGTCTATGCCATCCCAGGTTACACAGCCATTCACAACTGTAGGACAGACCAGCGAGGGGGTGGAACAGCAATATATTATACAGATCAACTCGAATGTATCAATAACTCTTGCACAAGGGATGAACATGGAGAATATATTATAGCTAAATTTAAATCAAAAGACCTGCAAAAACTCCTCACAGTGATAAACATCTACAGATTACCACAGTCAAACATCCGCCACTTTAGTGAAAAACTAGGAAACCTGATAATCGACTCACGCCTTAACAAAGATCATTTGCTGCTCACAGGAGATTTCAACATAAATCTCCTACATGACCAAGACCCGCAGGTAACTGAATTCACAAACACTATGAGCAACTGCTTATTACTACCAACAATATCAAAACCTACAAGAATCTCCGAAAATAGTACCTCATTACTAGACCACATCTGGACTAACACAATATCCCCTCTAAAATCAGGCATAATCACAGAAAACACCACAGACCACTACCCTACCTTTCTCATAACTAACCTAGGCATTCTGCCCCAAGAAATTACAAAAGTTACCTTCAGACTACATAATGAGTCTGCTGTAAATAATTTTATATCAGCTATGACGAACATTGACTGGCTTAATGAATTGGAAACACATTCAGATACTAATGAATGCATCAAGAACTTTCTTAAAAAAACACACAACCTCTATAACAGACATTGCCCGAAAAAACTAAACAGATCACAGCTAAGAGACTAAACAATCCCTGGCTAACACCCAGCATCCTTAAATCCATAAACAAGAGGCATCAATATGAAAAACAATATAGAAGGGGTCTAATAACCAGAGAACAATCCAAACGCTACTCATCAATCCTTACTAGCCTGATAAGAAGGTCCAAAAAATTGTATTATGAGAACAGACTCCAGACCGTAAAGGTGATACGAAAAGACCTGGAAAACCCTATCTACAATTCTAGGTAATAAAAGATATCCACGAACAATACAATCAAATTATCAAAA
>WNWK01032481.1:0-21868 GCA_009830355.1 Cherax destructor
ACGACATATTATTTGGCGTTTTGGAGGAGGCGTGGTTGAAATGATAAGACTTCGGAGGCTTCTTACTTTATTTGTAATAAAAGTGCGGGTAACAGGCTGCGTGTCTGTGGCCATGGCCCAGGGCCATGCCCCTTGCGAGAGGGAGAGGAGTAGGCCTATTGACTGAGTGAAGTCTGGGCGCCAAGTGAGGGAGAGGCAGGGGTGAGGCAGACTCACATGGGTATGCCTACAGGCTTGCCCTCTGGCGGAATACTATGGAAACTAGCATGGCACGAAATATGAACTCAGCTGGCAGACAGCATGGCTGTCTATGCAGACAGTCAGGCTGTCTACATCGCTCGGTCACGCTACCCATGGTCGACCCGACCATGAATGGCATTAAAAAAAACTCGGGTCTCTCTCTCGCAAGAACAGGTCACAGAACACGAAAGAAAAATACATATATACATAAACATATGGACATGGAAAAAAAAACTTCCTCCAGAGAGGGAAGAAAAAAACGGTGTGCTTCGTGGTCTAAGGCAGTGAGCGTCGATGCAGCACTGCACGCCTTCCTGCGTCTGGACACGTACTGCAACACGGGAGACATAGCTGTGACGTAACAGGGTACGGTCTCCTTTGGGATGTGAAGCAGACATCGTAGTAGTCACTGCAGGGGTTCACTCAACTGGGGCACAACTGCTGGTGCCCTCGAGTGAGGCGTCGTCAGTAGTCACAACAGGACAGGACTGGCAAGCGACTCAGGATATTCCTCGACTGGTACAGTCGCTGGAGGTGTCGCTGCTGGCGAGTGTGGAGAGAGTCGTGACAGGGACGACTCGGCGAAACATCTGGAGGTCGTAACAGCATACACCATACTACAGTGAGGGTGCTAGCAGTCAAAGTGACATCATCTTTGTGCAGGCTGCTCACTGAAGCTGTGACAAGAGGCTGACAGTCGCCTGCCAACAGGCTTAACTGCGGCTTGGCGAGTGACATCTCTCGACAGTAGAAGTTACAGCAGAGGGCAGTGTAAGCGTCCCCAGACTGGTCATCTGCAATAACTGGACTGACGGTCTAGGAGGTGAAGTGGAACGGTCTCGATGGGAGAATCGTCGCGGGTACGATTCAGCAAAGGCATCTACGAGCGGCGAACAATAAGAGCTTTCTGTACAGGGCGCTCGGACGCTCGTAACTGACGCCTGGACTGACAAATGTCAGCTGTCAAGCGCGCGGAGCGCTGGTCACACACGGTGACAAAGTAACACACAGGTGCTACATAGGACACACGAGAAACTGCACACATACTGCACATGTGGTACAACATGGCTTACTAGCAAATGACGCTTTTCTGTATAAAAATCGTCACTAAGTAATACACGAACATGTGAGAACACTGACTGAGAGAAATAATTAATGAACACTCGACTTATATCTTCTCTCAAACTTCTCGACAAATACTGAAAATAAAATGATCACTGAATCTAGAACACACGGGACATCATATGGGTGATGTAAGGCGTGACATCGCGAGTGATGTCAGCAGACGTCGCGAGGAACGTCAGGCAACATCGTGGGTGACGTCGCGAGGTGACGTTCTGGAGTGACATGATGATGGATGTCATGGGGTGACATCGCGAAGTGACATCAGTGGAGTGACGTCGTGGAGTCGGCAGCATCGTGACGTCAGCAGCATGGTGGTGACGTCATGGGTTGATGTAGGCGCAGACCCACACGTGGTCACACGTGGCTTCGAGTGGCCTCGACACTCTGATACACAGTTCTGGCAAGAATTCACAAGGAAATTCACAGAAAACAGCATAGAGGGAGTGGGCAGTGAGTGGTGTATGGTGTGTGGCGGCGTACACTAGGGCGAGCGTGAGTGTCTGGGTGAGAGGCGAGGAACCCGGCCGTTCCCACCTACCCACAACTCGGAGAGGAACACTCACACTAGACGCTGAAATCACCACTAACTCACCTCTGAAGTGCTGAAATAGTAGTGCTGAGCTGAACAACAACAGCAGAACATGCTGGCAAGGATGAGCACGTGACTGAGAAACAGCGTGGGACGCTGTGACGTGAAGTCAGTGACGCCATTTCTCGGAGAATTAGACAAATTTCGGCCTGAATCCTGCTTGTACCTGTGTCTGGACGCTGAGATTTGCAGACACGACATCAGGATAACTCGTTGAGAGATGGATGCTTCTTGTAGAGACTGATGAAGTGGTAGATACTTCATTCCTCTTCCTCCCCTCAACACATCAGCTGCGAGCACCGCTGGCACCATTTATAACGATGTCTTATTATTTGGCGTTTTGGAGGAGGCGTGGTTGAAATGATAAGACTTCGGAGGCTTCTTACTTTATTTGTAATAAAAGTGCGGGTAACAGGCTGCGTGTCTGTGGCCATGGCCCAGGGCCATGCCCCTTGCGAGAGGGAGAGGAGTAGGCCTATTGACTGAGTGAAGTCTGGGCGCCAAGTGAGGGAGAGGCAGGGGTGAGGCAGACTCACATGGGTATGCCTACAGGCTTGCCCTCTGGCGGAATACTATGGAAACTAGCATGGCACGAAATATGAACTCAGCTGGCAGACAGCATGGCTGTCTATGCAGACAGTCAGGCTGTCTACAATAAGTTAAATAACGTAAAACTTAGCTATACAGATTGCGAGAAGGACTTGGGGGTGATGGTAAGCAGCAACCTTAAACCAAGACAGCAATGCCTAAGCGTACGTAATAAGGCAAATAGATTACTGGGATATATATCAAGAAGTGTTAGCAACAGGAGTCCAGAGGTTATATTACAGCTTTATACATCATTAGTAAGGCCTCACCTAGATTACGCAGCTCAGTTCTGGTCTCCATATTACAGAATGGACATAAATTCGTTAGAAAACATTCAGCGTAGAATGACTAAATTAATACATAGCATTAGAAATCTTCCTTACGAAGAAAGATTGAAGACCCTAAAATTACATTCACTTGTAAGACGTAGAATGAGGGGGACATGATCGAGGTATACAAGTGGAAATTGGGTATTAACAAAGGGGATATAAATAAGGTCTTGAGGATATCTCTCCAAGAGAGAACCCGCAATAATGGATTCAAGTTAGATAAGTTTAGATTTAGAAAGGATATAGGAAAGTATTGGTTTGGAAATAGGGTAGTTGATGAGTGGAACAGTCTGCCTAGTAGGGTTATTGAAGCTAGGACCTTGGGTAGTTTCAAATTTAGGTTGGATAAATTCATGAGTGAGAGGGGTTGGATTTGAGTGGGACTCCCACATGAGTAAATAGAATTATCAAAGCTTATTTCTTTGGTAGCATTGAAAATTAGATTGAGCAAGTGTTCTGTTAGTGGGACGGATTGTGAAGGACCTGCCTAGTATGGGCCAACAGGCCTGCTGCAGTGTTTCTCCTTTCTTATGTTCTTATGTTCTTAAGTCCCGATTTTTCATATTAAACCATGTTTCAGTTATTGCAAAAACATCAATATTACCTGTACTTGCAACTACTCTCAACTCGTCCATCTTATTCCTAGCACTACGACTATTGGTGTAATATACACTTAAAGACCCTCCTTTCTCTTTACCCTTCCTTCTCATTTCTGTTTTTCCCTTATACCTATTACTGTCCTTGTCACCTAGTGCCACTGGCTTTCCAATATCCACCTTATTCTGCCTATTACTAGTTCCCCTAGAATTTGGATATAAATTCGTTAGAAAACATTCAGCGACGAATGACAAAGTTAATTCATAGCATTAGAAATCTTCCTTACGAAGAAAGATTGAAGACCCTTAAATTACATTCACTTGTAAGACGTAGAATGAGGGGAGACATGATCGAGGTATACAAGTGAAAAATGGGTATTAACAAAGGGGATATAAATAAGGTCTTGAGGATATCTCTCCAAGAGAGAACCCGCAATAATGGATTCAAGTTAGATAAGTATAGATTTAGAAAGGATATAGGAAAGTATTGGTTTGGAAATAGGGTAGTTGATGAGTGGAACAGTCTGCCTAGTAGGGTTATTGAAGCTAGGACCTTGGGTAGTTTCAAATTTAGGTTGGATAAATTCATGAGTGAGAGGGGTTGGATTTGAGTGGGACTCCCACATGAGTAAATAGAATTATCAAAGCTTATTTCTTGGGTAGCATTGAAAATTAGATTGAGCAAGTGTTCTGTTAGTGGGACGGATTGTGAAGGACCTGCCTAGTATGGGCCAACAGGCCTGCTGCAGTGTTCCTCCTTTCTTATGTTCTTATGTTCTTACTACACTGGGACTTCACTGTTTTCCCCCCATAACCCATACCACTAACTTTTTCTAGTTTAAAGCCCTGTGTTAAACTAGGTGTGCCCACTCAGGAATTGATGTTTGATAATGTAGATCATCAATGTGCATTTTATGGCAAGCCAGTAACTGTTCACATGGGTGGTCAGCTACGCACTATCAGACTAGATGTTAAGACTCCAAAAGTAAATATAAGTAATACTAAAAATACAATCTTTCTTGCTGGTAAAATTCAGCTGGAGATCAATTCAAATGTGATTAATGTCTTCTTAGACTCCAAGCCACAGCGATTCTACATTGATGGTAAAAAATTCGTCGTTCAGGGTATTATGCCTGAGAGTCACAGGGATTAAGATGTGCCAGTCCATCCTGCTGACTCGAGCAAGTGCCTAACGCATTCTTCAATGAGACCTTGCAACATTTCTAATGGAATTTCTATCCCTTGCAATGGACCTTCCTCTCAAAACCAGCATCTCAGGGATTCGCACTACAAAATTTTTCACCACATAGCTGTTGTTCCATTGTGCCCCAGGCACCACCCACCATGGCTCCAAAGAAAGGGACATCAGCAACCTGTAACGCAAGCCAGCCTCCTCTACTGTCAGGATTAGCTACTCTTCCTGGTGCTCAAGTAAACATGAGCCACCCTCAATATACCATTCCAGCCTCATGTATGTAAAATCAATTGCCAACAAATATGGTAAAGATCTCGCGTCCAACTCCTACCGCAAGTACAAGAACTTCTTGGAAATAAATGGTATAAAATACCGACACAATGGAAAAATAAACACATAAGCAGTATAATGTGATCTGTCTGTGACTCGATAAAGCCCACTGGGCGAAACGTTGTCAATAAAGGATCACATTATACTGGTTATGTGTTTACTTTTCCACAAGAACTTCTTACAAAGGAACTAATGCAGGAACCTCTACCCAAAGGATCTTATGCAGGACGGCACCATGTGGAAGAAATGTTGCAGATGACTCTACCTAAACAATATTCTAATTGTCAAGGATATCTTCCAAAGAAAGTATCGGTGCTGAAACCTTCACACAAGCTATCTACTCCAAAGGACCCCCCACCAGAGAAATCCCTACATGCAGAATTTACCGTGAGCCAAGGACATCCTTCAAATGACACTTGTTCAAAGAGACCTCAACACACTGATGACAAGATCAAAGCAAAGAGTGATAAGAAACATAAGCATCCACAAAACTCAACTAGTTCTGGTACCACTGACAAGAAGATGGATGAGAAGCATTCGACTAGAGCTGACACCACTGGAGAGACGTAGGTAAATTAGACACATATGCAACACTTGGGTATCTTTATTGAGGAAACGTTTCGCCACACAGTGGCTTCATCAGTCCATACAAAGGAGAATCGTGGAAAAATAAACACATAAGCAGTATAATGTGATCCTTTATTGACAACGTTTCGCCCACGCAGTTGGCTTTATCGAGTCACAGACAGATCTACCTGGAAAATGAGAAACATGGAGATATATATATGGTACAGTCAGGTGGAGAATGCTGGGTCAGGTGGAGAAAGCTGCATGTGAGTCTTAAAAGTAGTGTGATAGTTAAAAACATAGTGTGACTAAAGGACCTGCAGTGTACCATTCTTGAGTTCTAGGTGGGATAGCGTTGAAGAAGTTTCTTGGCAATAGGTTCAGCTATGTTGTAGAAGCCGTTGTTCTGGTTGAAGTTGTTGGATATACAGATGAGTGATGATTCTAGGATTCTTCGGTATTGCGTGTTGTCTTCTCTGGCGATGAGTCTTGCGTTTCTGTAGTTGATTAAATGGTTGTGTAAATTACGGTGTTGAACACAGGCATTTCTTGAGTCGTCAGATCTGCCTGCGTACTGGTGTTCTGAAATGCGTGTTTGTAGGTCTCTGGATGTTTCGCCAACGTATAATTTGCTGCAGCCATTACAAGGGATTGTGTATACCCCTGCCGTGGATTGAAGCTTTTCCTGTCTGTTACTGGTAATGTCCTTAATGGTGGTGGATGTGGAGGTGGATACTCGGAATGAGGTCTTAGAAAAATGTTGGAAACTTGTTTGGAAATGGAGTTGGTGGGAAGGACTATGTATCTCTTCTCAGCAGTGTCTTCTCTGGGTGTGTTGAAGATGTTTAATGCCCGTCGTCTGCAGTCTCTAATGAAGTGACGAGGATAGTGAAGTTTGGAAAAACTTGTTCAATGAGGGAGCATTCTTCTTCAAGGAACTCACTGCTGCAGATTCTGAGTGCGCGCAGGAAAAGCCTATAATTACACCACGTTTAATTTTGGTGTCGTGGTGAGAGTAGAAGTGGAGAAGATCGTGTTGATTGGTAGGTTTTCGATAGACTTTAAAACGAAGTTCATAGTCAGCTTTGCATTAAACATCTTCAACACACCCAGAGAAGACACTGCTGAGAAGAGATACATAGTCCTTCCCACCAACTCCATTTCCAAACAAGTTTCCAACATTTTTTCTAAGACCTCATTCCGAGTATCCACCTCCACATCCACCACCATTAAGGACATTACCAGTAACAGACAGGAAAAGCTTCAATCCACGGCAGGGGTATACACAATCCCTTGTAATGGCTGCAGCAAATTATACGTTGGCGAAACATCCAGAGACCTACAAACACGCATTTCAGAACACCAGTACGCAGGCAGATCTGACGACTCAAGAAATGCCTGTGTTCAACACCGTAATTTACACAACCATTTAATCAACTACAGAAACGCAAGACTCATCGCCAGAGAAGACAACACGCAATACCGAAGAATCCTAGAATCATCACTCATCTGTATATCCAACAACTTCAACCAGAACAACGGCTTCTACAACATAGCTGAACCTATTGCCAAGAAACTTCTTCAACGCTATCCCACCTAGAACTCAAGAATGGTACACTGAGGGTCCTTTAATTCACACTATGTTTTTAACTATCACACTACTTTTAAGACTCACATGCAGCTTTCTCCACCTGACCCAGCATTCTCCACCTGACTGTACCATATATATATCTCCATGTTTCTCATTTTCCAGGTAGATCTGTCTGTGACTCGATAAAGCCCACTGCGTGGGCGAAACGTTGTCAATAAAGGATCACATTATACTGCTTATGTGTTTATTTTTCCATTGTGTCGGTATTTTATACCATTTATTTCCAAAGGAGAATCGTGAAGAACAGGAGGAGAATGAGGTGGTCAGTCCCTCAACCTTGAGTCGATGTTGTCAGTCCATCAATCTTGAATAAAATACAACATATGAGCGTAGAGGAAGCTTATATACTGTAGACAGGAGAGGTGCAGCAGTTGTAGGAGATGTCACATTTGTCCAATGTGGAAGTAGGTCTAATTTACCAACTCGTCGGTTCTCTGAACCATTCATTTACATCCTGTCTGACACTGCAACATCTTGGTATCTTAATACAGGGATTTCTTCGCTTGATTATTCCTTGGGCACGACCTACTTCCACATTGGACAAATGTGACATCTCCTACAACTGCTGCACCTCTTCTGTCTACAGTATATAAGCTTCCTCTACGCTCATATGTTGTATTCTATTCAAGATTGATGGACTGACAACATCGACTCAAGGTTGAGGGACTGACCACCTCATTCTCCTCCTGTTATTCACGATTCTCCTTCTTATGGACTGATGAAGCCACTGTGTGGCGAAACGTTTCCTCAATAAACATACCCAAGTGTTGCATATGTGTCTAATTTACCAACTCGTCGGTTCTCTGAACCATTCATTTACATGGAGAGACGTAGAATGAGGGGAGATATCATCGAGGTGTACAAGTGGATGATGGGCATAAACAAAGGAGATATTAATAAAATACTGAGGATATCGAACCAAGTAAGAACCAGAAATAACGGATTTAAATTGGATAAATTTAGATTTAGAAAGGACATAGGCAAGTACTGGTTTTCGAACAGAGTTGTAGATGCGTGGAACAATCTTCCGAGTACTGTGATAGAGGCTAGTACCTTGGGTGGCTTTAAAAAGAGATTGGACAAATATATGAGTGGGAGGGGCTGGGTTTGATTGGTGTCGTGAGTACGGGAATAAATTCTTAGGTACTGGTGGTTTTGATAAGGACCTGCCTTGTATGGGCCAGTAGGCCTTCTGCAGTGTTCCTCCATTCTTATGTTCTTACATGAACTTTAATATGGTTATTATAGTTTTTATGAGGATATGGAAAATATTTTAATTGTCTTTAATTCACAAATTTATTTATTCCCGTACTCACGACACCAATCAAACCCAGCCTCCCCTCATATATTTGTCCAATCTCTTTTAAAGCCACCCAAGGTCCTAGCCTCTATCACAGTACTCGGAAGATTGTTCCACGCATCTACAACTCTGTTCGAAAACCAGTACTTGCCTATGTCCTTTCTAAATCTAAATTTATCCAATTTAAATCCGTTATTTCTGGTTCTTACTTGTTCGATATCCTCAGTTTTTTACTAATATCTCCTTGTTTATGCCCATCATCCACTTGTACACCTCGATGATATCTCCCCTCATTCTACGTCTCTCAAGAGAGTGGAGATTCAACGCTCTAAGTCTATCTTTATACGAGAGATTTCTTATACTGTAAATCATTTTAGTCATTCTTGGAAAAATAAACACATAAGCAGTATAATGTGATGGAAATAAATGGTATAAAATACCGACACAATGGAAAAATAAACACATAAGCAGTATAATGTGATCCTTTATTGACAACGTTTAGCCCACGCAGTGGGCTTTATCGAGTCACAGACAGATCTACCTGGAAAATGAGCAACATGGAGATATACATAGGGTACAGTCAGGTGGAGAATGCTGGGTCAGGTGGAGAAAGCTGCATGTGAGTCTTTAAAGTAGTGTGATAGTTAAAAACATAGTGTGACTTAAAGGACCTGCAATGTACCATTCTTGAGTTCTAGGTGGGATAGCGTTGAAGAAGTTTCTTGGCAATAGGTTCAGCTATGTTGTAGAAGCCGTTGTTCTGGTTGAAGTTGTTGGATATACAGATGAGTGATGATTCTAGGATTCTTCGGTATTGCGTGTTGTCTTCTTTGGCGATGAGTCTTGCGTTTCTGTAGTTGATTAAATGGTTGTGTAAATTTCGGTGTTGAACACAGGCATTTCTTGAGTCTAGATCTGCCTGCGTATGGTGTTCTGAAATGCGTGTTTGTAGTCTCTGGATGTTTCGCCAACGTATAATTTGCTGCAGCCATTACAAGGGATTGTGTAAATTTCGGTGTTGAACACCACCATCAAGGACATTACCAGTAACAGACAGGAAATGCTTCAATCCACGGCAGGGGTATACACAATCCCTTGTAATGGCTGCAGCAAATTATACGTTGGCGAAACATCCAGAGACCTACAAACACGCATTTCAGAACACCAGTACGCAGGCAGATCTGACGACTCAAGAAATGCCTGTGTTCAACCGACAAGTTATAAATTAGACACATATGCAACATTTGGGTATCTTTATTGAGGAAACGTTTCGCCACACAGTGGCTTCATCAGTCCAATACAAAGTAGAAAGGTGTAAGGAGAGTAGGAGTTTTGAGGTAATCAGTCCCTCGGCCTGGAGTCATAAGAATATAAGAAAGGAGGAACACTGCAACAGGCCTACTGGCCCACACTTGGCAGGTCCATGTCAAAACCAACCCACCAACAAAAAATATTTGTCCAACCCATCGCCATCCAAGCAATAAGCCCCGAACCCCTTCCCCCTCCCCGCAACAACTGTGTAAGTCCCGTTCAAATCCAACCCCTCTCACTCACAACAACACAAAAATAAGGAACACTGCATCAAGCCAACTGATCCACACTAGGCAAGACCCAAAGCCAATCCCTCAAACAAAAACTCCTACCCAACCCACCTACTCCATACATGGAATATGCTTTGATAATCAGGGCACTATAAAATAGGGTACTGAATTAGCTGAAGCACCTGGTCCATCATTAGGGCGTTGAAGGAGCCGAAGCACCTGGTCCATCACCAGGGTACTGAGGGAGCCGAAGCACCTGGTCCATCACCAGGGTACTGAGGGAGCCGAAGCACCTGGTCCATCACCAGGGCTGAGGGAGCCGAAGCACCTGGTCCATCACCAGGGTACTGAGGGAGCCGAAGCACCTGGTCCATCACCAGGGTACTGAGGGAGCCGAAGCACCTGGTCCATCACTAGGGTACTGAGGGAGCCGAAGCACCTGGTCCATCACCAGGGTACTGAGGGAGACGAAGCACCTGGTCCATCACCAGGGTACTGAGGGAGCCGAAGCACCTGGTCCATCACCAGGGTGTAGCGAAACGTGTTAGACCTGTCCGCCTGCTCTGCGCCTGCCCTGCGCCTGCGCAGGACGCCAGTCAAGCATTGTTTACCAGTGAGAGAACATTACCCAGCGCGCTCTTTCAAACATTCACAAAAAATTTGTTGTGTTTATTAGTGGTTTATTGATTGTCACTGTGAAATAAGTCACCAAGGGTCCAAAGAAGCTTCCTAGTTGCACCCCTGTGGTAAAGAGAGTGAGGAACACCATCGAACTGAAGAGATTGTAGAAAAATATGAGAGTGGCATACGTATATTACCTCCTTTATAAATGTCTTTCCTGAGATTTCCACAATTGCCGAAATAATGCTTGTTTGTTTTATTCGAATGTGTTTTTCTATCGTAATGACTTCTTTGTCGATTCACATGTTTCTTGTATCTGTTCTTGCAATAGTTGTTCTGATTCGAAAGTATGAGTCGTATAAGACTGAGAAGCATTGAGTTCAGAAGAACTTGGAGCATGAAATGTCTTGGTAAAATTTATGCCAAAACATTGACGCTTTGAAGGATTGTCTTCATTTGGACTCTTGTCGAGTATTGGACGCACTTCTTTAGTTTTTCTGCACTCTCCGTTATTACTAGAATACCAAAGACTTTGAAAATCTTCAAATTTACAAGATTTAATATTTCTTTGAGCCATTGTTGAGTAAAATACAGTTTACAAGGTCAGTACACTCGGACGATTTACAGATGATAGTACTCTTCTTGCTGTCCAGACTGGATGTTTCACAGCAGTCTCTTTCCTGGAAAAATAAACACATAAGCAGTATAATGTGATCCTTTATTGACAACGTTTGCCCACGCAGTGGGCTTATCGAGTCACAGACAGATCTACAGGTAGATCTGTCTGTGACTCGATAAGCCACTGCGTGGGCGAAACGTTGTCAATAAAGGATCACATTATACTGCTTATGTGTTTATTTTTCCATTGTGTCGGTATTTTATACCATTTATTTTCAGTCTCTTTCCTCCTCATCGTTTCCAACTCTCCATTCGTTTTCTTGTGTTCAGTCCATCAATCTTGTTTCCTCAATAAAGATACCCAAATGTTGCATATGTGTCTAATTTATAACTCACTAGCGATGTATAGAGCTGAAAAAAAACTTTTGGGCTTCTGTTGCTTATACTTCTTGAAATAAATCCTAGTAATCTGTTAGCCTTATTGCGCACACTTAGGCACTGTTGTCTTGGCTTTAGATTCCTGCTTACCATGACTCCCAAGTCTTTTTCACATTCTGTATGATCAAGCTCTACTTCACCTAGTTTATAAATTCGAGGGATATTTTCATTACCAAGGACTAGTACCTTACACTTGTCCACATTGAACTTCATCTGCCACTTTTCAGACAAAGACATTAATTTGTCCAAATCCTCCTGGAGTTCACTGGTATCCTCCTCAGAATGAATCATACGGCCTATTTTTGTATCATCAGCAAATTTACTCATGTCACTTGCAATTCCTTCATCAAGGTCATTTATGTAAATTATGAACAACAATGGGCCTAAAACTGATCCTTGTGGAACGCCACTAGTGACTAATCCCCATTCAGATTTGACCCCATTAATGGAAACTCTCTGCTTTCTATTGGTAAATGGAACTTAGTCAGTTTGCAAAATGGAACTTAGTCAGCCATTAACGAATGTGTTTAATACGTCCATCCTAACTGGTGTTGTGCCAGAGATGTGGAAGATAGCTAATGTAGTTCCTATATTCAAATCAGGGGATAAGTCCATTCCATCAAATTACCGTCCAATAAGCCTCACGTCTATAGTAGGCAAATTATTAGAATCAATTACATAAGAACATAAGAACATAAGAAAGGAGGAACACTGCAGCAGGCCTGTTGGCCCATACTAGGCAGGTCCTTCACAATCCGTCCCACTAACAGAATATTTGCTCAACCCAATTTTCAATGCTACCCAAGAAATAAGCTTTGACAATTCTACCCACTCATGCGCGAGTCCCACTCAAATCCAACCCCTCTCACTCATGAATTTATCCAACCTAAATTTGAAACTACCCAAGGTCCTAGCTTCAATAACCCTACTAGGCAGACTGTTCCACTCATCAACTACCCTATTTCCAAACCAATACTTTCCTATATCCTTTCTAAATCTAAACTTATCTAACTTGAATCCATTATTGCGGGTTCTCTCTTGGAGAGATATCCTCAAGACCTTATTTATATCCCCTTTGTTAATACCCATTTTCCACTTGTATACCTCGATCATGTCTCCCTCATTCTACGTCTTACAAGTGAATGTAATTTTAGGGTCTTCAATCTTTCTTCGTAAGGAAGATTTCTAATGCTATGTATTAATTTAGTCATTCTACGCTGAATGTTTTCTAACGAATTTATGTCCATTCTGTAATATGGAGACCAAGAACTGAGCTGCGTAATCTAGGTGAGGCCTTACTAATGATGTATAAAGCTGTAATATAACCTCTGGACTTCTGTTGCTAACACTTCTTGATATAAATCCCAGTAATCTATTTGCCTTATTACGTACCTTAGGCATTGCTGTCTTGGTTTAAGGTTGCTGCTTACCATCACCCCCAAGTCCTTCTCGCAATCTGTATGGCTAAGTTCTACGTTATTTAACTTATAAGTGCTTGGGTTATGGACACTCGAGCTTCAGAACCTTGCATTTATCTACATTGAACTGCATCTGCCACTTTTCTGACCACGAATTAAGTTTGTCTAAATCTTCCTGAAGTTCTAGGACATCTATGTTTGAATCAATTATCCTACCTATCTTCGTGTAGTCGGCGAATTTGCTCATATCACTAGTAATTCCCTCATCAAGGTCATTGATATATATTATAAATAACAATGGGCCTAAGACTGATCCCTGTGGAACACCACTTGTTACAAGTCCCCATTCGGATTTAACCCCATTTATGCACACTCTCTGCTTCCTATTGGTGAGCCATGACTCGATCCATGACAGCACTTTTCCCCCAATGCCATGAGCTGCCACTTTCTTTAACAGTCTCTGGTGCGGTACTCTATCAAAAGCCTTACTAAAGTCTAAATAAACAATATCGAATTCTTTATCGTGATCAACAGCCTCAAAAGCTTTACTGAAGAAGGTTCATAAATATTTAATAAATTATAGCTGATATTATCAGAAGTCACCTTGAAGACCATAATTTGATTAATGAATCTCAGCATGGGTTTACGAGAGGTCGTTCCTGCCTGACAAATTTACTGACGTTTTTCAATAAAACATTTGAGGCAGTAGACAGTGATAAAGAATATGATATAGTTCTTGATTTCAGTAAGGCCTTCGATAGAGTACCTCACAAGAGACTCTTAAGAAGGTGGCAGCTCATGGTATAGGAGGTAAAGTTCTAGCATGGATAGAGGCATGGCTTACCAATGAAAGCAGAGAGTTTCCATTAATGGGGTCAAATCTGAATGGGGATTAGTCACTAGTGGCGTTCCAAAGGATCAGTTTTGGCCATTGTTGTTATAATTACATAAATGACCTTGATGAAGGAATTGCAAGTGACATGAGTAAATTTGCTGATGATACAAAAATAGGGCGTATAATTCATTCTGAGGAGGATACCAATGAACTCCAGGAGGATTTGGACAAATTAATGTCTTGGTCTGAAAAGTGGCAGATGAAGTTCAATGTGGACAAGTGTAAGGTGATAGTCGTTGGTAATGAAAATATCCCTCAATTTATAAACTAGGTGAAGTTGGCTTGATCATACAGAATGTGAAAAAGACTTGGGAGTCATGGTAGCAGGAATCTAAAGCCAAGACAACAGTGCCTAAGTGTGCACAATAAGGCTAACAGATTACTAGGATTTATTTCAAGAAGTATAAGCAACAGAAGTCCAAAAGTTATTTTACAGCTCTATACATCACTAGTGAGACCTCATTTGGATTATGCAGCTCAGTTTTGGTATCCTTACTACAGGATGGATATAGATTCATTGGAGAACATACAAAGAAGAATGACTAAAATGATTTACAGTATAAGAAATCTCCCGTATGAAGATAGACTTAGAGCGTTGAATCTCTACTCTCTGGAGAGACGTAGAATGAGGGGAGATATCACCGAGGTGTACAAGTGGATGATGGCCATAAACAAAGGAGATATTAATAAAATACTGAGGATATCAAACCAAGTAAGAACCAGAAATACCGGATTTAAATTGGATAAATTTAGATTTAGAAAGGACATAGGCAAGTACTGGTTTTCGAACAGAGTTGTAGATGCGTGGAACAATCTTCCGATAAGGGTGATAGAGGCTAGGACCTTGGGTGGCTTTAAAAAGAGATTGGACAAATATATGAGTGGGAGGGGCTGGGTTTGATTGGTGTCGTGGGTGCAGGAGTGAATTCTTAGGTAGTGGTGGTTTTCATAAGGACCTGCCTTGTATGGGCCAGTAGGCCTTCTGCAGTGTTCCTCCATTCTTATGTTCTTATGTTCTTATGATGAGTGGAACAGTCTGCCTAGTATGGTTATTGAAGCTAGGACCTTGGGTTCTCTCTTGGAGAGATATCTTCAAGACCTTATTTATATCCCCTTTGTTAATACCCATTTTCCATTTGTATACCTCGATCATGTCTCCCCTCATTCTACGTCTTACAAGTGAATGTAATTTAAGGGTCTTCAATCTTTCTTCGTAAGGAAGATTTCTAATGCTATGTATTAATTTAGTCATTCTACGCTGAATGTTTTCTAACGAATTTATGTCCATTCTGTAATATGGAGACCAAAACTGAGCTGCGTAATCTAGGTGAGGCCTTACTTATGATGTATAAATCTGTAATATAACCTCTGGACTTCTGTTGCTAACACTTCTTGATATAAATCCCAGTAATCTATTTGCCTTATTACGTACACTTAGGCATTGCTGTCTTGGTTTAAGGTTGCTGCTTACCATCACCCCCAAGTCCTTCTCGCACTCTGTATGGCTAAGTTCTACGTTGTAGATGAATGGTTCAGAGAACCGACAAGTTGTTAAATTAGACACATATGCAACACTTGGGTATCTTTATTGATGAAACGTTTCGCCACACAGTGGCTTCATCAGTCCAATACAAAAAAGAAAGTAGTAATAAAAGAAGTAGTTTGAGGTAATCAGTCCCTCGGCCTGGGTCGATGTGTTCAGTCCATCAATCTTGAAGTATTTACTTCAAGATTGATGGACTAACATCGACCCACCAATGTCCTCAAACTCCTTTATACTTTCTTTTTGTTTGAACTGATGAAGCACTGTGTGGCACATCAATAAGTACAAGTGTTCACTATATTCAAATCGATGTGTTCAGTCCATCAATCTTGAAGTATTTACTTCAGATTGATGGATATCACATCGACTTCCAACCGAGACTGATTACCTCAAACTCCTCCTTTTATTACTACTTTCTTTTTTGTATTGGACTGATGAAGCCACTGTGTGGCGAAACGTTTCCTCAATAAAGATACCCAAGTGTTGCATATGTGTCTAATTTAACAAGTTCTACGTTATTTAACTTATAAGTGCTTGGGTTATGGACATTCCCGAGCTTCAGAACCTTGCATTTATCTACATTGAATTGCATCTGCCACTTTTCTGACCACGAATTAAGTTTGTCTAAATCTTCCTGAAGTTCTATGACATCTATGTTTGAATCAATTATCCTACCTATCTTCGTGTCGTCGGCGAATTTGCTCATATCACTAGTAATTCCCTCGTCAAGGTCATTGATATATATTATAAATAACAATGGGCCTAAGACTGATCCCTGTGGAACACCACTTGTTACAAGTCCCCATTCGGATTTAACCCCATTTATGCACACTCTCTGCTTCCTATTGGTGAGCCATGACTCGATCCATGACAGCACTTTTCCCCCCAAAGCCATGAGCTGCCACTTTCTTTAACAGTCTCTGGTGCGGTACTCTATCAAAAGCCTTACTAAAGTCTAAATAAACAATATCGAATTCTTTATCGTGATCAACAGCCTCAAAAGATTTAGTGAAGAAGGTTAATAAATTAGATAGGCAGGAACGGCCCCTCGTGAATCCATGCTGAGTATCATTAATCAAATTATGGTTATCTAGATGGCTTCTAATAATATCAGCTATAATTGACTCTAGTAATTTGCCTACAATTGAGGTCAGGCTTATTGGGCGGTAATTTGACGGTAGTGACTTGTCCCTGCTTTAAAAATATGAATTACATTAGCCATCTTCACATATCCAGACACTACACCTGTTTGAAGAGATAAATTAAAAATGTTAGATATTGGTTCACAGAGTTCCATTTGCATTCCTTAAGAACCCTTCAAAAAGCTCATCAGGACCCGGGGATTTATTTTGTTTCAGTCTTAGTTGTTCCTCCTTTCGCAAAATGTTTTACATAATTTATCTTTTCTGGGCCTCTTAAAAAATTGGGATATTATTAATGTTTCCTGTGTGAAAACCAGAAAAATAATTTTAAAAATAGAGACATATCATTCTCCTTGTCATTTCTAAAATGTCACATTAGTTCATTTGTGTCCTTTTATTAACATATTTTTTTGGTAATTCTCCAATATTATTACATAATTTATCTTCATTAGGCCCACTAAAATACCAAATTCTTGGGATATTATTAGTGTTTTCCCTAGTGAAAACCAAGAAAATAATTATTAAAATAGAGCACATTTCTTTTCTCTTTGTCAGTAAGATCCCATAATTATTTTTAAGGGACCTATCTTATCTCTAACTTTTGTTTATACACCTGGAAAAAACTTTTTGGGGCTAGTTTTCGACCCCTAGCAACTTTAATTTCGTAGTCCTTTTAACTTTTTTTTCCCTTTTGTAAATCCCTCTTAATGTCAATATATTTTGATTCATAGATGACCCTCACCTCTTTTGATACGCCTATAAATTCCTTTCTTCTGCCCTAAAAGATATTTGAGCCTATTATTCATCCATTTTGGGTCATTACTATTCGATCAATTTCTTTATATGGGATAAATGTTCTTTGGGAGCATGTATAGTGTTCAGAAAACTGTCATTTTTTGAACCTCTTCATTACCCCAGTCCACAGATGATAAGTGTTCTCTAAGTCCATTGTAATTTGGAAATTTTGGGACCATTACTGAGTTACCCCTATTTAAAAAACTTCCATTCAATGCCAAGGTAATTGATTTTGGTGCTTGGAATTCCTCTGTAATTTCTAAATTATTAACAAGGGTTTCCTTGTTTGCCAGAACAAATCAACAGGTTATTTCCCTTGTAGGTTCTGTCAAAAACCCTTGCTTCAAAAAACAATCTTTAACTACTTCTTCTTGAAGTAGTTGGATTCCTAAATTCCCAGTCAAAAAATTCCAATTAATTTGACTAAAGTTGAAATCCCCAGAATAACTCGTTTTTGCATTGTGGCCTTAACAATTTCCTCCCATAGTAGTCTCCCCTTGGTCCCTGTCTAAGTTTGGGGGATGGTATATCACACCTAAAATCAGTTTTCATGCACCTCTGAAAATTCTATCCAGACAGACTCTGTTTGTTATTTCAGACTTTATTCCCATTTTATGCAACAGTTCAACGATCCCCCACATTAGTTTCACTCCCCCCTTCCCGAAACTTCTGTTTTTGGAAAAAATTTAAAACCTTATATTACATTCAGAGGCATGTCCCTATTTCATATTCAGCTTTTGTTTTAAAAATTCTGTTACTATTATTACCCTGTGTTACTCGATTACTGTTATTGATAAGATTTATGATATCAAAGCCTTTAATCAATATTTTGACCCTCATTATTCACCATTCCTAAACCCATACCTCTAACTAATCCTAGTTTAAAGCCCTAACAACATCCTCAACTGACAGAGAAATTCTCCCTGCCCCGGATAAGTGAACCCCATCCGGCATACATGTCATTTCGGCCATAGAAGTGGTCCCAGTTGTCAATGAATGGGACTGCATTATCCTTACAGTGTTTGTCAGCCAGCAATTTATACCAATTTTCTCTGGACAGCCATTCATTCAAAAAAACCCCCTTTTTGGCAAAAAAGCCACATATAACAGGCACCCCCTTCTTCCTAATTATGTCTATTGCTGTCCTGTACCTTCTAACAAATCCCCACTTCTCCTTTCCATCATTGCCTCCAGCACTGAGGCAGATAATAAAGGTTGATCCTTAAATTTTTTGATGTTGTCAAGCCGGCTAAAATATCCTCCCCCCCCGCCCCCGGAAAAAAAAAACCCCCCGTCTCCCCCTCTTATCCTTCAAGCAAAAAACCCCATTATATACCAACCTGTCCCCTCCCCCAAAACAATGTTTTTCCTTCCTTGGTGTCGTTCTCGTGACGTTCCCGTAGTCGACTCCCCTTCATCGGGGGGCAGGGAAAAGGTTCGATTTTCCCAAAAAAATCTCTTTCTTCTTCATCGTTTTTAACTCTCCATTCTTTTTTGATCTTCAATTCGTTCCCCTTAATCGGCCACTGCCCCCGGGTTCCCCCTTTTGACCTGAGGCTCACAACAGGAGGACTACTACGAATCCTCTTGTATTCCTCCATCAATCGCCGGGTTAAGCTTCGCTCCCTCAATTCCTCCTTAAAATGCTGGGAAATTGCTCAATGGACGGGATCTTGGTTAACTTCACAGAGCAAAAAAGGGGTTGGGACAGAGAACCCCCGACACGCCCTCTGAGCTAAGTACATGGCTCCAAAAAAGGGCATCAGCAACCTGAAAACCACCCCTCTACTGCCCAGGATTACCCCCCTGGTGCTCAAGCCAAAGAGCCCCCTCAAAATACCCCCCAGCCTCGTGTATGTCTCAATTCCAACAAATATGGTAAAGATCTCGCGTCCAACTCCTGCAAGTACAAAATTTCCCCAAAAAACAATGGGAATTACCCGGATCTTTGAGGACGGACCATGTGGAAGAAATGTTGCAGATGACTCTCCCAAACAATATTCTGATTGTCAAGGTATCTTCCAAAAAATATCGGGTGAAACCTTCCACAACTATCTCCCCCAAAGGACCTCCCACCAGAGAAATTTACATGAAATTTCCATGAGCCAAGGCATCCTTCAAATGCCTTGTTAAAAGAACCCAACACACTTAAAAGATAAAAGCAAAAAGTTATAAAAACAAAAAAACACCCCAAAAAACTCAACTAGTTCTTACCATGACAAGAAAAGGATGAGAAGCATTCGACTAGAGCTGACCCACGTAAGAATCAAAAAATAACGTCATTAGGTTGATTGTTCTGGCCCCAGTGACAAAGGAAAATAAACTCTTCACTAGTTCTCGTACCAATGACATAAAGAAGGAAAAGAAACATTCTGGCATCACTGACAAAAAGAAAGAAGAAAAACATTCCACTAGAGCTGACAAACTGACGAAAAAAAAGAAACTCTTAACAAGAAGAAAAATATACAATCCACTAGTTCTGGTACCACAAACAGGAAGAAAGAAAGAAAAACCTCTCTAGTTCTGGAACCACTGACAAGAAGAAAGAAGATAAACACTCAATTAGGTCTGTCACTATTGAAAAGAAGAAAGATGATAAACGTTCCACTAGTTCTGGCCCCACTGACAATAAGAAAGAAAAACAACCCACTAGTTCTGGTATCACTGGTGCCACTAATTTCGGCACCAGATACAAGAGCCAAGTTGAGTTAAAACTGAGACGACGCTGGAAGACACGAAGAAATGTGATAAAAAAATCATTTGAATACATGCTTAACATTCATGGCTAAAACCTGACTGTAATTTATGAAATAATTTATGAAATATCCCAAGAATTAGGTATTTTAGTGGGCCTGAAGAAGATAAATTATGTAGTATCACAGTCACTAGCGAAATGGTTATCAAACAGATAGACCGTTTGAAGCAAAATAAATCGCCAGGCCCTGATGAGCTTTTTTCAAGGGTTCTTAAGGAATGCAAAAATTTAACTCTTTAACCCTTAACTAACATTTTTAACCTATCTCTTCAAACAGGTGTAGTGTCTGATACGTGGAAGATGGCTAATGTAATTCCTATTTTTAAAGCAGGGGACAAGTCTTACCATCAAATTACCCCCAATAAGTCTAACTTCAATTGTAGGCAAATTATTAGAGTCGATTATAGCTGATAACCAAAAGCCATCTCGATAGGCATAATTTGATTAATGATACTCAACATGGATTCACCAGGGGCCGTTCCTGCCTAACTAATTTATTAACTTTTTCAGTAAGGCTTTTGAGGCAGTTGATCATGATAAAAATTCGATATTGTTTATTTGGATTTTAGTAAGGCTTTTGATAGAGTACCACATCCAGAGACTGTTAAAGAAAGTGGCTGCTCACGGCATTGGAGGAAAAGTGTTTTCATGGATCGAGTCATGGCTCACCAATAGGAAGCAGAGGGTGTGCATTAATGGGGTTAAATCTGGTGGGGATCTGTAACAAGTGGCGTTCCACAGGGATCGGTTTTAGGCCCGTTGTTGTTTATAATATATATAAATGACCTTGACGGGGGAAATTTCTAGTGATATGAGCAAATTCGCTGATGACACGAAGATAGGTAGGATAATCGATTCAGACGTAGATGTCACGGAACTTCAGGAGGATTTAGACAAACTCAATTCCTGGTCAGAAAAGTGGCAGATGCAGTTCAATGTAGATAAATGCAAGGTTCTGAAGCTCGGGGGTGTCCATAACCCAAACACTTATAAGTTAAATAACGTAGAACTTAGCCATACAGATTGCGAGAAGGACTTGGGGGGGGATGGTAAGCAGCAACCTTAAACCAAGACAGCAATGCCTAAGCGTACGTAATAAGGCAAATAGATTACTGGGATTTATATCCAAGAATGTTAGCAACGAAGTCAGAGGTAATATTACAGCTTTATACATCATTAGTAAGGCCTCACCTAGATTAACCCAGCTCAGTTTTGGTCTCCATATTACAGAATGGACATAAATTCGTTAGAAAACATTCAGCGTAGAATGACTAAATTAATACATAGCATTAGAAATCTTCCTTACGAAGAAAGATTGAAGACCCTAAAATTACATTCACTTGTAAGACGTAGAATGAGGAGACATGATCGAGGTATACAAATGGAAAATGAGTATTAACAAAGGGGATATAAATAAGGTCTTGAGGATATCTTCAGAGAGAACCCGCAATAATGGATTCAAGTTAGATAAGTTTAGATTTAGAAAGGATATAGGAAAGTATTGGTTTGGAAATAGGGTGTTGATGAGTGGAACAGTCTGCCTATGGGTTATTGAAGCTAGGACCTTGGGTAGTTTCAAATTTAGGTTGGAT
>WNWK01032482.1:0-21867 GCA_009830355.1 Cherax destructor
CTGATCAACCAGGCTGACCCCCCGGCAGTCCAAATCCAAACCCCACATCCTGCCTGGTCGGTACCGACTTTGGTCCCTGTCCAGTCCCCATTAAAACAGCCAGGGGTCGGAAACCCCCCTTATGTATGCTGGGAGGCAGTTGAACAGCGGGCCCCCTGACACTTATTGTTTTTCTCAACGTGCAGTGGCACCTCTGTTTTTCATTGGGAGGATGTTGCACGTCTGCCTCTTCAGTTTTCTTGCTTTTTTGGGGATTTTTGTTTTTTTGCTGTCAGGGGAGGATGGGGGAAGGGAAAGAGGTTATCAGCTCAAAAAAGTTAAAAAGATTTAATGAAATTTGGGGGCAAACCCTTTTTTCCCCCCTTCTTTCCAACAGCTAAGCAGACACCCCCAAAAAAAGAAAGCAAGTTTGCCATGCCTTGATGGTTGGTGGAGCATTTGGGATAGTGAAACCACTTTTTTTTTTTTTTTTTAAAGAGATTAAGTTTCCCAACGGGTTGGACGGGTTTTTTTTGGGGGAAAAGGAAAGGCCTGGTACATGTTGTTTAAATTTTTTTTCCCCAAGTTTTTTCGATGAGATCAGGTTGTTGGGTGGGGGTAGCTCAGGGAGAGGGGTGAAGTAGTACACTACACATAGATTTACCCATATTGCTCGGGGAGAGGGGTAAAGTATACCACACATAGTTTTGACACTATATTGTTCAAAAAGAGACAAGATGTTCCAGGGGGGGAAAAAAAAAAAGGTAAAAAATTTAGTTGAAGCCCCCTATGAGTCAAAGGGATTTTAAAAAATATTTTTCAGTCTGAGTTTTTAAAGTGGAATAGCTTAGAAAGAAAAGGGTGGGGGGGGGGAACCCAAAAATTTTTTTTAAGACTGGGGTTTAGGGCCCATGGAGCGGGGAGAGAGGACCAGTACAATCATAAGAGGGGGGGGGGGATTTGCCCCTTGCCCCCAAAACCCAAAAAGGGGAAAAAAAAGGGGTGACCCCCGGGGGTGGTTTTGGGGGGAGGAGGGGTCCCCTGGGTGATCCCAAAGAGCCTCTAAAGGGGGACATTAATGCAAAACATTGCTAAAAAAACAAAAAAACCCCCTTTTTTTTAAAAAGCCTATTTGTATGATTGCAGGTACAAATGGGGCTATATAAAAAATTTGATTTTGATGATGTGATAGATGTTTTGGGGAGGATTAAAAAAAAGGGGAAATGAAAGATCAGATTCATTGAGATGTTATGTAATTTTTTTCAGGTAAAAAAATACAGCATAGATTATCATGCCTTGTATTTGTCCTTTATTTTATTCGTTTTTCCTCCCTTGTTCTCCCCGGGGGCCCTAGCCCTTTGCAGTGCTCCTTTCCTAGAATATGACTGTCTCCACTATACTATTACTACTACCATTTCCACACACTTTTAAACCCCCTCTCATGAAAATCCCCTTTCCCGCCAAAAAATTTCCCCCTTCCACCGTCTCTTGTGTTTGTGACTTTGTAAATGGTCCAATGGGGCCCCGAAACGTCGTCAAGCCCTTTTTTATATGGGGGGGGTTTTGGGGTTTTTTATTGAACCGGGGAAAAACCCCCAAAAAAAGTCAAAGTGACTTTTTCCCCGGGGGGCCTTTTTTATGTTACCTGTACTAAAAGGGCAAATCGGAACTAGTGTTTCTCTGATATTGAAGTGTTTTTTTTTTTTTTTAGTTTTTTTTTTTTCATTGTTGAAGAATAAATGTATTATTATTATTATAATCATGGTGGGGGGCAAAAACCCGGGGGTTTTAAGCACCTGTGGGAGGGGGGGGGAATTAGGTTTAATTCAGGGAACTGGGGAACATTCCAACCCCCAGATCAAGAGCCCCTACCAAAAAAAGGGAACCCCCCTTTAAGGAGAATAAATGTGGATCTGTTGCCTGTACTCGGGTTTTTTAGTTTGTTTCCTCAATATTACTACGATTATTTATTTTATCATTAATAAAATTGAGAAGTATTCTCCTGTTCGGTTTTGGCCCAAACGTTTCCCTTAGAATTTACTGGTCATAAGTTTTTCCCCCCCCTCCCCCCCACCCTTGGGTTTTTGGGGGGACACCAATACAACACTACTATCTGTCTTACAATAAAACAACATTATCTGTTTCCAAGCACATCATGAAAGATTTGGGGATTTGGGCTGCTGAACCCCAGTGTGTTCCCTCATTTTCACTTCACATGCCTCTTTCCCTCCCTCGTGACATGGGGGGGGAGCCTGACTTCACCCCTTTTGTTAACATTAACATCATTTTTTTTTCCCTAACATATGCCTAAAATATTCCATGCATCGACATGTAAACTTTTTTAAATTAACGGGAATTTTGGCGGGGGTGTTAAAAGGGGATGTGGGGAAACTTTTTGGGGGTTTTTTTATATGAAAAATTTTTGGCCCCGGGACTCACACACAGTGTGGGCCCCCTTTTTTTCCCCCCCCCCCCGGGCCCTTTTCCCCCCCTACCACCACTCCTCAACCTTTACAAACTGCAAAACATTTCCCCCCTATTTAGGTTGAAAGATGCACTGGAATGTCTTCTCACACTGGAATTTTCCCCAAAAATATTCCCCTGAGTCCTTTTCAGTCTTGACCTGGTCAGCCTTTTTGATCAGGAGTTACTCTTTAAAATCCAAATAAATAAAAAAAAATATATATAGAGAGAAAAGATCGAAGTCGCAGGACTCTATACTGCTTTGGAGGGACAAGATTCCCAGGCAGCGCCGGGGCCACTCGGCCACACAAATCCCAAAAACTGGGCAGCCGGGGTTTCGCCATGTTTTTTTCCCAGCCCGGGCATCAGTGAGCCTCGCTGGGTTTCAAGTTTTCCCCGTCTCCTCCTGTATGTTCTGACCTCTCGGATTTTATATCAATGCACCACGCTGAAACAAGCGAATATAAAAAAAGACGCAGTCACGGGGGCGTTTTTGGGGGGGAAAATTTTCCCGGCAGTGCCTAACCCCCGGCCACACAAAAAGCCAAAGATGCCATTTTTTAGGCTCACTGACGTGCCCAGACTGGGAAAGAAACATGGTTTTTTGGGAAAAAGGCTGCCCAGTCTGTGGCATTTGTGTACCCCATGGTTAGAGCGCTGCCTGGGAATCTTGCCCCCCCCATGGTATCGAGTCCTGCTGACTGCGATCTTTCGGGGTGTATATATATATATATATATATAAATGTCGTGCCAAATAGGTAAAATTAATTAGCAAGAACTCATTTAAAATTAAGCCCCTTTTAAAAAAAAAACTTATACATTTGAAGATACTTTTTTTTATTTATGTTTATAAAAAAATTAATGATTTTGTCCCAAAAAAAACCTTAAAAAACTTACCTAACCTTATTATAACAAGTGCAATTTAATTTAGCCTAATAGAACTAAATATATTTTATATAAGTTTACAGTAATTTAATAATTAACAAATACAATTAAATTTTTTTTTTTCATTAGATTCATAATGATTTTTGAGCCTACTACTACATAGCCTGCTACATACATAGAACTCTACACTTAAATATAAACCCTCCACTCAAAATTCCCCTCACCAACTTTAACAGGCCCCATGACCAACTTTAACAGGATACAAGACAAAGATCATTTTTTTATATACCCCGTGTCCATATCACCTGTGTAAAAACTCTATTCAAAAAAAAGGGGCCCAAAAAACAAAATTCATTACCAGAAAATATTAAAAACAACCTGGCCCGAACATCAATTTAAGATTTTTCAAAACCATCAAATTACCCAAACTAAATAAATATACAAACTATTTTTAACAATGTCAGTTTTTTTTCCCATAATATAATGGCAAATTTACTATTGATAAAAACCATCTTAAAAAACACTTTGTCAAAATGAAAAAACCCCAGATTGTAATTTGAGTAAACTTATTATCTGCTTAAACTTTAAAAAGTTTAATTATAACAAAATTATAATTTCTCTAGTATTAAGTAGTCATAAGTCAGATTAAGTCTGCCCATAATGCCATGGCATGATAGTGGCCCCCTTTTCACTTTTTATAGAAATTTAAAAAAAAACTCAATGAAAATTTCAAGAAATAAAAAAATTATTATTATTATTTATATCCAGGGGCTAAAAAGGGCCCGCCTTTATTCGAAGCATCTTTTTCCCCAGGCCAGCCTTTTACTTGTTTTTTGGGGGAAAGTTTGGCTGGTCTAGTAGTCCTCTGCCTCAGCCACTGGGGTGCCCAAACAAAGTCATAAGGACTTAAAATTTTTAAAAAAATGCAGAGGCCCTGCCTACCTGTTAGTTATGATGATCACAGGTGAGATGGTTTGTTTTTTGAGGGAGAGTGAGAGCATGTTAACATGAATGAGGGACAAAAAAGACAGGAGAAAAAAAAAAGTTTTTTATTCAGGTACAGTATACACAACTACAGTTACATAGATTATCAACATAGCAGATTTTGAGAACCTAGGATAACCCAAAGTCAGTGACTTTTTTCCCTTTGGGGGGCCATAGGGGGTTTTTAAAAAATTTTAGGGGGGAAACACTAAACCAGTTAAGACAAATGGGGAAATTTAAAATAATCAAGTTTTACCCCGGGGAAAGGGTTATTCAACCCTCTCCCCCCCTTGAAAAGAAGGAGAAAGTTTATAGTGAGAGGGAACACTGACGCTGGTATAAGAAGATCAAATACAAATCTGGGTTTTCTTTTTTTAAAAAAAACAGTTTTTAAAATTTTCATTGGTCTTTTCAGATACTGATCCTTCCCCGTTCTGGCTGCTACAGGATCTAGCTTCCAAAGTTTGATGGGCATCACTGTGACCGGGGACTGCAGCCGGCATACCCCTCCGGGGCCCCAAAAAAAATTATCTCCCCACTGGGGGCCCCCACCTCATCCTTGGACTTTTCCCTGTCGTCCGATGATAGGTTGTTCATCTTTTTGTTTTTTCAAACAGTAAAAAGGAAAATCTATTTGTTTTTCTAGTTAAACTTTTTTAAAAAAAAATGATAACATATTTGATTCTTATCGATTATTGTTATAGTTTTGGAAAAACACAAACCTGTAGGGCATACAGCCCCCCAAAATTGGGATTTTAATGTTTAAACCAAAAAAAGGGGTTTTTCCTTTAAATTTTGTTCTTAGACCATGGATCATTTGCCAGCATCAAGGTATTCTGTGATGGTTAACCCAAAAAAGGTTTTCTTTTCTACTTTTCTTTCCAGACGAGCATTTTAACATTATGTGTGAGTACATTCATACTATAGTACTAACATGTTTTCCTCCAGGAAAATTTCCCCAAACAAAATCCATTTTGGGGTTTTTCCCTTTTAAGCTCTGGAATGTTTTACGTCTCCCCCCTGGAACTGCTTCTGTGTCCTATGGTGATACTCGCCACACCATCCACCATTAATTGCAGGGAATGTATGGAGGCCTTACCATTTTGGAGGTTTAAAAACTAAAGTATTAAAATTTAAAAAATAGGTGAATGATAAATTATAAATTCATGGGGGGGGGAAAAAACCTGTTGCAAAAACCGGGAAAAAAGTGAAGAATTTGGGGCTGACTAAAAGGGGAGACTAACCCCAATTCCTCACCAGCATCAAGTCATTTTTCTTGAACAGGTTGTTTTTGGGGGAAAAACTCAGGGAAATTTCATTTTGCCACAGGAAGAAAAGCAAGACAGCAAACAAAAAAAAAAGTGAACAAACTGCACTTTTTTTCATAAAATACTGAATCTATTTTTTTTTTAAAAGTGATTATTTTTCATATAAATATCACTTGTTCCCCAAAAAAATACACTGTGCTGTATTTTTGTTTTAATTATCTAGTGATATTTTACCATCCGATAAGTTTTTTTTTATTTATTTGGGCATTGCAGGTCGGCTCTTGGCAGCCTTTTTGGTGGGGAAAACCCCCAAAAAGGGGGGGGAATTCGTAACACCTTCAGAGGCAGCTGGGTGTCGCTGGCCTGCATACTATACTTTTTCATCAACTATAACTGTTTCCCTAAAAAAAACAAGAGCGCAGACAGAAAGTATAATGAAAAGACAAAAAAGAAACAGTGACAGAAGAAAAGAAACACACAGAGGATAAAATAACCAAATCTACAGCTGATGACAACGTTTCAAAACAAGAGCATCTCAATCACATTTGGGGGAAAAACCCCAAAACCATAGAAGAAAGGCAAGAAAACCAGAATATGTTAATTAAATTTGAAAAAGAATCAGATTCCACAGACATTACAAAAAAAAAAAAACAGAATATGTTAACTCAGCACCTGAAAAGAATTAAATTACGACACTGAAAGTACAAAAAAGGGACTACACCAATCCTGCATTTGAAATAGAAACATAATATTGTACCCTATATTTTTTTTTCTTATGGTACTGTGAATGGAAAAACATTAAAATAAAAAAATAAAAAAAAAAAATAAATATAAAAATATATAATATACGTACATACATAATATACAGTGGTCCTCGATTTTTGCCGAAAATTCGTTCCAGAATGCTGCTCAACCCCCTTTAAGAACTTTTTTTTTCCCCTTAAAAAAAAAATGTCACGTAGGACTATTTCAGCCCCCCAAAAATACACTTCTACACTTACGAAAATACATTACATAAATGTTCAAGTTTGGAGATGCACAAAACCGATGGACCACTGTGTATAAATATATATATATATATATATAATATATATAGATATAGATATATATATATATATATATATATATATATATAGTATATACATATATATACGTATTATATATATATACTACGAGTATATATATGGCCGTGCGCCACCATGAGGCGGGCCAAAGCAGGGGGGGTTGGGCCCCCTGGCTACTGCTATTTTTATATATGTTTTTGCCGATTAGGTAAAACTTGCAATTGTGGCTTAAATAGTAACGCTCTTCTTGCCATATAAGAAAAGGGGAAAAAATTTGTGTATGCAAAATTTTCCCCAAAAAGTCATTCTGAACCAAAAAAAAAAAAATATATTTCTTGTGTTTGTTTATTATTAAATTATTTTAAACAATAAAATATTTTTAGGGGGTTGGGCTAAATTAAATTGGCTTGTTATAATAAGGTTAGGTAAGTTTTTAAGTTTCTTTTAGAAAAATTTTAAAAAATTTTTTAAATTTAAAATTTTTAAAAAAAATATTTTTTAAAAATAAAAAAAAATTTTTTAAAAAAGATTTAAATTTTTTGAGTTCTTGCTAATTGACCAGTTTTACCAAAAAAATATATATATACATATGTTTGGCCCCCCATGATCGAAAACACTGACGCTCTGTCCACTGAACCACACAAGGCGACGAATCCAATGGTGTTTGGGGCCTTTTTTTTTTTAAAAAAAAAGGTATTATTGAAACCCGAACGAGGGTAAAATTTGCACTACCCCGGGGGGTTTACCCCGGCTATGCAAATGTATTTTAAAAAACCCTCGTTCTGGTTTAATTAATATACTGCTTGTTATAGTACACCAAACGGAGTAGAAAAATTACAGGGCTCTTACCACCTTTTTGGGGAGCAAAAAAATTCAGTCCTACGGTGCTACTTTGGTTTTTTACCTGAGAGAGTTCCGGGGTCAAAGCCCCCCTGGCCCGGTTTTTGACCAGGCCTCAAGGGGGGGGCCCGATCAACCAGGTTTTTACGCGGGCCCACGCAGTAAATACGAACCACAACCTGGGGATTTTGGGACAGACTTTAAAATGCCTGTCCCGTGCCTGTTGAAACACAGCCAGGGGTCATTGGTAATCCCCTTATGAGTGGGAGGCGTTAAAAGCGGGCCCCGACACTTATTGTGTTCTCTCCGTGCTAGTGATTGCATTTTATTGGGGGGGTGTTGACGTCGCCGAGTTTTTTGCTTGTGGGGAGTGACTCCCCAATTTTGGGGACTAACCCTTTTTGGGTTTTCCAAGGTATATAATAATGTATCTCCCCCTCTTCTAGGGAGTACAGGTTTGGGGGAAATTCGTTTTCCCCCCAAAAGGTGGTTTATCGCAGCTATGTGTGCCGTGAAGGTTCTCTGCACATTTTCGGGGGAAAAAATTTTTTTCTCCTTAAAAAGGGTTTTTAGTGCGTGGCAATATTAGCCTTGATAGAACAAGTGACCAAGAGGTCATCAGGGGGTTGGCATCCCGGGTTTTTTAAGGTTCTCATTATCCATCTTGTCATTTTTTTTTGCAGATGCAATTGTTATGTTAGGGGCCTTTTAAGGTGAGACCGACATGATCCTAAAGGTTTTTGACAAGTTTTTCGTCTATTGTGGGTTGGAATTTGTTTTGTACCCCATGAGTTTTTAAAATTCCCCAGTTTTTCCCAAACTGGAAATTTAAAAAAATTTATCTTGAACTTCATATTGTTTTCGCAGCCCATTTAAAGATTTATGTCTGCCGGAGTTTTGTAGTGTCTAAATGGTGGACACTGTCATGCAGATTGGGGGGTTTATCTGCAAAGGAAGACACTGCACTGTGGCTTTTTCCCCTGCAGCCATATGAGGAACAGGATGGGACAAGTACGGGGCCCGTGGAACAGAGTTTTCACTGTAGCCGCCCCGGGCTTTACCCCCTTTACTTTCTCTTTTTGTTCCCCCTTGTTAGGGAAAAATTTTTGATCCATCTACCAACTTTTCCTGCTATTCCTTTATCCCATTTTTGTGCTATTACACCATGGTTTTAATTTTTCAAAACTTTTGAAAAATCTGTGTATATAACATCTGCATTCTGTTTGTCTTCTAGAGCATCCAGGACTTTGTCGTTTTTAGTAGTGGGGTTTCCCCGTGGACTACACAAAAATTTTTTATATAATATATATATTTTTTTTTTTTTTCAACAAGTCAGCCGCCCCCCCAAAGGGCAGGGTGACCTAAAAAGAAAGAAAACCCCCAAAAAAAAAAATACTTTCATCATCATTCAACATTTTCACCCCCCCTCATACATAACCCTGTCTTTGCAGAGGAGCTAGATACGACAGCTGAAAAAAGTCCCTCCCAGCTGTCACTATCTCAGACCCCTCCTTTAAAGTGCAGGCATTGTATTTTCCCTTTCCCCGGACTCGAGCCCCAAATTTAAACCCCAAATTTAAAGGGTTTTCCCCCCGAATCCCTTCAAAAAATTTTACCCTGCTCCCTCCAACAGATCGTCATGCCCCAAAAAACCCCATCTATAAATATTTAAAAACCCAGGACATTACACATCCCTGTCTAAGACCTATTTTTCCGGGGAAATAATCTCCCCCTCCCACACCCTAACCTGAGCCTCACTATCCTCAAAAAACTTTACAGCCTTCAGTAACTTTACCTATTCCATACACTTCAACATTTGCCACATTGCCCTACCACTCTATCATATGCCTTTTCAAATCCATAAATGCAATAAAAACTTTACCTTTATCTAAGAAAAATTTCACAAAATGTTCACTGTAAACACTTGATCACATCCCACCCACTTAAAGCCTCCTTGCTCATCTGCAACCCCCCCCCTTTGTCTTACCTCTAATTCTTTCAATAATATTTTACCTGGTATACAAGAAAAAATTTTCCCCCCCAAATTTTTCCCTTTTTTTCCCCTTCCCTTTATAAAAGGGGGAATAAATGTCTTGCCAACCCAATCCCTCACAGTGTTGGGCAAGGAGGAGCTGCCCCCAGAGAGGAGTACAAAATGGCAAGTACAGGGACATAACCAAAAGTATAAATTTGTCCCAGTGGGGTCAAGACCTTGGGGCGGGGAAAAATGAAAAAATTTTTCCAAAAAAACTGGGTTCCGGGGCCCCACCCCCAGGGCCCAAGGGGCCCCCCTTTATGTTCCAGTGTCTCAGCGGGCACCAGGGGGGAAATGCTCTGATATTGGGGCCCGTCCCCCGGGGGAGTTTAAAGGGGATTCATAATCTTTGACATATTGTACCATTGTATTCATGTTCATTTTGTGTTTTCTAAAAAATGTATTCTGTCTATTAAAAAAATTTTTATGTATGTATGGGAAAAAAAAAAATATATATATATATATATATGTATGTTATTATTCTTATTTTATTTTGGGGGCCTAAACCTTTGGTGTCATGCAGCACCTGGGAAGGGAGGCAATGATGATCACCAAGGGGGTAGGGGTTTCCCCTTGGGGTCAAAACCCTCACCAGCATAAGGGGGAAATTGGGGAAAAATTTTAAACCCGGTTATCTGATGGAAAAACTTAAACCGGGGGGGTTTTCTCTAAGGAATCGGGCTCCCTTTCCTTTCCCTTTGGGCTAACCCATTTTTGCCTTTCCTTTTTTGCCCAATGACCCTGTGGGTTTAAGCCCCCAAAATTTTTTAAACAATCTTTGCATGTTCAGCTAATACAAAAAAGAGTTGGGCAAGATGTTTTTGTCGGGGTATACAGCAGCCCTTGGGGAAAAACATGAACAATGTATCCTGTAATCACCCCTTTCCTCCCTATAGTTTTTAAAAAAAATATCTAGTTGGATGAACCTTATTAGAGCCGGGGGCCCAGGGTTTAACTGGCCTGTGATTTTATTACCATATGCCATGGGCAAACTTCACCCTTCCCCCGGGTTTTTACCTTTTACCTCATTTATGATATACAAAAATGTTAAAAGAAATAATTTGTAACTCAAAAAAAATCTGCTGTTGAATATCATTCAATCGGTTCCAACAAATAATTTTTTTGCTGTATTTAAATTTTTTTGATATTGTAAACAAATGAATGATATAAATGTTACGGAATCGATAAGCAGTTTGTATTGGATATTTGGGGAACAAAAAAAATATTCTACCTTAAATTTACATTAAATTAGGTGTTTTAAAAATTTTTTAAGCTTTGGCAGATTTTTTAAACTTTTTAAAAATTTTCTTTTTGCATGGTTTTTTTTTGGTGGTTAACAGGGGATTTCTTGAAACATTTTTTATTCTGTTTAAAAAATAGGAGTGAGTTATTGTTAAATTGAGTGTCCAAAATATAGGCAAAAACCCTTTTGTGGTTTTTTTTTGTACACTGAAAAATTATGTACAGTGGCCCCGAAAACAAAACTTATTCCGGCCAAAGTCCAAACCCGAACAAATTTACCCAAGGAATAATGTCAGGGTTCCCCATTTCAGACCCTAAAATCCTTTCCCCACAAGGACTTCAATATTATACTTACATAATTGTACGATTTGGGGGGTTTGTTAGGGGGGTCCACTGTATATTGAAAATTAAACTCATTAAAAAACACCCTTTAAAGGGGGCAATTAATGCACCTGAACACAGGACACTAAAAGCAATAACTCACCCTAAAGTCTTAATTTTTCGGGGAAGAAAGACACGATACAAGGTATTGCACGGGGTCGGCTCATCCGGGAAACACTTCATGCAAAAAAGGTTGGGAAAATATCTCTTTAATAGGGGAAAAAAAAATTCCCCAAATTTCCCTTTTCCCAAAAATTTTTAAAAACGCACCTAAATTTGATGTAAATTTACGTGATCAAATTTTTTTGTTAAAAATTTCCCAATACAAACTGTTTAAACCGATAAGCATTCTTTGTTTTGTCAATATTTTAAAAACCAAAATTTTAAATTAATTTTTTATTGTTGTTTTTTATATTTATCATTTTTAATATACAGTTTTGTTATTTAAAAAAATCTTTCCCATTTATTATTCTTAATTAAAAGAATTTAAATATATTCAACTTATCAAATAATCTACATTAATAACAATGACATAGTTTTAAGGTCATATAAGGTTGCCAAATCTCTATAAACCCCAGGGATTTTTCTAAATGAATGAAATAAATGCCCATCTGTAATAAATGTACATTCTGAAAAAAAAAATTGGTTTTTTTGTCAAGGTTCTCACTTAAAAAAATGCAATTCTGCAAGAAAATTTGGGGAAAAATGATTGAAAGTTTTTTTAAACACTCTCATTTTCCACCATAATATGATGGGTTAAATTTTAAAACAAAACACCATCTTTATCCATAGTTGTCTTTCCAAAAGGAAAAAAAAAAAAAAAAAAAAAAAAAAAACATTGCCAATCACCCAACAAAACCTCCCCAGCTTTTAAAGTGCGGGGAAAGTCCCCCCCCCCCCTCTCTCTCCCTCCCCCCCCTCCCTCTCTCTCTCTCTCTCCCTCTCTCTCTCCCTCTCCCTCCCTCTCTCCTCCCCCCCCCCCCCCTCCCCCTCTCTCTCTCTCTCTCTCTCTATATATATATATATAAAACAGGGGCCCCCGGTTAACAAAGGCCCCCTTAAAAAAAATTTCAAAACGGTTTTTTTTCCCCGGGTTGGAAAATTCGGGTTCCAAAGGTTTAACGGGCCCTCCCCCCCCCGCGGGCGCCAGTAAGCTTGGGTTACCATTGAGAGAACATTCCTGCGTGCTCTTTTAAAGATTCACAATATATTTGGTGTCTTTTTTGGGGTTTAACCGAAATAAGTCACCATGGATCCAAAGAAGTTCCCCAGTGGCACCCTGGGAAAAAAAGGGTGGGAACACCCCAAAATAAAAAGGAAATCATAAAAAAAAAAGGGGTGGGTGCCCGAGGATCTTGCCAGGATGTACAAAAAAACCCTCTACTATGGGGACTACCTGGCACGGAAAGAGATCAAGGAAGCTAATGTTGAAAAAAGGGGGTTTTTTTAACAAAAAAAAGATTAAAAAAAGTGGATGGGTTGAGAAGTTGTTGTTGGTGGGGATCCATAAAACAGCCCTTCAAAACAGGTGTTGACAAGAATAAATTGTGTGTGCATTGGAAAGCCCCCAAGGCATGGGTCCTACGGGTTTTTCAAGGGGAAAGGTTGACTGGGTGTTTGGCCCTAGTGTAAGAAATACCCCTAAAAAAAATTTCCACAAGTGCCTTCGGGGACGGGGCAATGCTCCTGCTCACCCACAACTTGCAAGAGTTGTTGCCTGACAACATAAATTTCATCAGAGTGAAGTTTTTGCCCCTAACACCACTCCTCCCCCCCAGCCCATGGACCAGCAGGTCTTTCCAACTTAAAAACTGTACCCAAAACACTGTTTCAGAGGTGTTTTTAAAATGACCAATGACTCTGAATTGCCCTAAGAGAGTTTGGAAAGAACACCTAAAAAATCGTGATTTTAGGCCTTATAGGTAAGGCTTGGGAGGAAGTGACCCCGGACTGAACTCGCTTGGAGACCACTGGGCCGGATTGTGTCCAAGAGAGGAATTTTTTGGGGGTTTGAGGCTGCCCCCGACCCTGACGACCCTGTGCCTGTTGAAAAATGTTGTGGAAGATATTGGGGTTGGGGAAACCTGGGGTTGGAGGTGGTGGTAGGATGGGGAAGAGTTGGTGGAGGAGCACAGGATAAGCAACAACTGAAGAGCTGAAGAGCTTCATCTAACAGCAACAGACCACAGCTGAGGTTATTGCTTCACGGAAAGAGAGAAAAATGGGGTGCCTTTTCAGTGCTTAAGGAGATGGGTACAAAATGGAATGAGTTGCAGACATTTGTTGAAAGATACCACCCTGAGCAAGCTGAAATGAGCCTTCTGTGCAACCGCTTCAGTGACAGAGCCATGTTGTACTTCAGAAAAGTGTTGAAGAGTCGCCAGAAACAGAGGACTCTGGACAGCTACTTCACCAGGCAGGGGTCTAGTGACTCTCAAGCTGGTCCTAGTGGCATTAAAAGACCAAGAAGGGAAGTAACCCCAGAGAGGGACTTGTCACCTGAAGTCCTTTTGGAGGGGGATTTCCCTTCCAACCACTAACACCTGCTCCAGTCATCATCTATACTATCTTCCAGATGCCTGCAAGTCTCTTCAATAAAGGTAAGTAAATGTTATTTTTTTTTATTTTGAGTGATTATTTTTTTGTGGAACGAATTAATTGTATTTACATTATTTCTTATGGGAAATAAGGTTTCAGATAACGAAAGATTCAGATTAAGAAAGAGCTCCTGGAACGGATTAATTTCGTTAACCGAGGGTCCACTGTATATATATATATATATATATATACATGTATATACAGTGGTACCTCGACTTACGATGGTCCCCAAACTCACCCTTGTATGTAAGTTTATTTTTTTAAATGCTTTTGTAAGTGTAATTTTGGGGGTCTAAAAGGACTAGTCTATTTTACAACATTTCTTAAGGAGATAAATTCGTTTGGTAATGACACTTGAACAGCATTCTGGAATGAAAAAATATCGTAAGTCGAGGTACCACTGTATATATACAGTGGACCCCCGAGTTTCGTAAAAACTTCACTCCTGAAGTCTGCTCAAGTGCCATTACCGAACGAATTTACTCCCTTAAGGAAAAATTTCACGTAGGTTAGTCTATTTCAGACCCCCAAAAATACACTTCCACAAGAACTTACAAAATTATACTTACATAATTGCACGATTTCCGGGGTATTCGTTAACCGAGGGTCCACTGTATATAGTTGGAATTTCTCTTCATTGAACTTCATATTGATTTCTGTGGCCCATTCAAAGATTTGGTTGATTTTCGCTTGGAGTCTAGCAGTATCTTCAATGGAGGACAGTCATGGCAATTTGGGAGTCATCCGCAAAGGAAGACACGGAACTATGGCTTACATGTCTGTCTGTCAGATATGAGGATGAGGAACAGGATGGGAGTAAGTATTGTGCCTTGTGGAACAGAGCCTTTCATTGTAGCCGCCTCAGATTTTACTCTGTTTACTATTATTTTTTGTGTTCTATTTGTTAAGAAGTTATAGATCCATCTACCAACTTTTCCTATTATTCCTTGTCACACATTTTGTGTGCTATTACACCATAGTCGCACTTGTCAAAGGCTTTCGCAAAGTGTGTGCATGTGTGCATGTACTCACCTATTTGTGGTTGCAGGGGTCGTGTGGAGGCACAGGTGGAGAAGGGGTCATGTGGAGGCACAGGTGAAGGGGTCGTGTGGAGACAGGTGGATTATTATTATAATCAAATAGAAGCGCTAAACCACAGGGGTTATACAGCGCTGCAGGTTATTGTAGGATGCAGGGAGAGTGGGTTGTAAGAGGGAGATGGACGATTAGTAGGGTATGGAGTGCAAGATGACGGTGGATTGTGCAGGGGAGGAGGGTAGCAAGAGATCGAGGTAGAAGGGACTGAGGGAGGTGCTAGAGGTATAATCTTCAGAGTTTGTGTAGTAAGTCAGTTTCTGTCAAAAAGTCAATGAGAGAGTCAGGATTAAAGGAGGGGCCATCTGCAAGAAGGAAGGTAAAGAAAGGGCCGCAGAGCGAAGACGTCGTTGGAGGTAAATTCTGCGTGCTCTTGATAGAGTGGGCAGTCCAACAGGATATGTCGAACAGACACTGGAACCTGACAATGCTCACAGAGAGAGGGCAGGGAGCCTCTCCATGAGATACCCGTGAGTAAGACGAGTGTGGCCGATGCGAAGACGGGAGAGTGTAGTCTCCCAACCTCGACATTGGTGACAAGAAGAAGGCCAGAAACCTATAACCGGTTTAATAGAATGAAGTTTGTTATTCAGCAGGTCAGACCAGCGTTGTTGCCAACGGGTGCGAAGGTGGGTAGCAATGACCGCAAAATAGTCCGTGAAAGGAACACCTCTATATGAAACTGGAAGGTCATGTACTGCTGACCGCGCAGCAGTGTCTGCCTGTTCATTGCCCTGTACGTCAACATGACCAGGGACCAACAAAAGACAATATCTTTATGCTTGCTAAAGATACGGCGTAACCAAAGGTGGATACGAAGAACTAGGGGTGAGGTGTATCAATTTACGGATAGCCTGTAAAACACTAAGGGAGTCTGAAACCACAAATGGTGATACAGGCATAGATGCAATACGGATAAGTGCCACAAGAATGGCATACAATTCAGCCGTAAATATGCTAGCCGGGGGTAACAGATGCCCTCTACGCGCTGTCCGGAAACACTGCTGCGAATCCGACGCCGTCAGATGACTTTGAACCATCGGTGTATACTGCGATGGCATGGGAATGAAACGGAAATGGTCTAGAAAGAAAGAGCGAAAGCCGCCGTAGGCAGTTGGGCTTTGCGCAAGGTAGAGGAATAGAACAGACACGGACAGCAGGAACTCCCAAGGGGTAGAGGAAAGGGTGAAGCCACATGAACATATAAAGGCGGAAGCTGAAGGGAAGACAAGAGTGAATGCAGACGAAGAGAAAAGGGACAAGTAAACAGGGCGACGAACAAATAACGAGCGTCTACTAACATCTGTGACAATCCTATACATGGAAGGATTGCGGAGGTCATGAAGCGAACATAATAGCGAATGCAATGTGCATCACGACGATCGGACAAGGATGGAATGTTCGCTTCTACATAGAGGCTCTCAACCGGGGAAGAACGAAAAGCACCAAGGCATAAGCGTAATCCCTGGTGATGGATGGGATTAAGGCTGGAAAGAGTGGCAGGAGAGGCTGCCGAATATATCTGGTCACCATAATCGAGTTTCGATAGAATTAGGGCTGAATGTAGGCGAAGGAGAGTTCTACGATCAGCCCCCATGAAAGATGTGCGAGGGTTTTAAGGAGGTTCAGCCGGCTATGGCAAGTCGCCTTCAGAGAGGTAATGTGAGGTTTCCAGGACAATCTGCGGTCAAACAGAGGCCGAGAAACCTGACTGTATCACGTCTGGGATACGTGAGCCGTAAGGTACAATGGATGATCAGAGACCACTGAACGTCTAGTGAACGTAATTTGATGAGTTTTGCCACTAGAAAACTTAAACCCGTGAGTGGTGGCCCAATCAGAAACCCGGTTGATGGCATGCTGAGGGAAACTGCAATGAGGTGACAGTCAGCACCTGCACAAGCTATAGCAAAGTCATCCACATAGAGCGATGACCAAATATTGGATGGGAGAACAGATGAGATTATTTATAGCAAGCAAAAAAAGTGTTGTGCTCAGAACACATCCCTGGGGACACCTTCAGCTTGGACAAATTCCGGGGAGAGTTCATTACGAACCCGGACCGGAAATGTCTGTCAGTTAAGAAAGCCTTAAGAAAGAATGGTAAGTTGCCTCGGAGGCCTGAGTGGGCCTGGGCCAAGATATTATATCTCCAAGTTGTATCATGTCTCAAGGTCGAAAAAGATAGCGATAACCGAATGGTTATTCGCAAAGGCATTACGTATACGTATCCAAGCGCAGCAAGGGGTCAATGGCAGAACGGCTCTTACGGAAACCATACTGACTAGGGAGAGACTATTGTGAGTCTCTAAATACCACATCAAACGTCTATTAACTAGACGTTCCATTACCTTGCAAACTGCACTGGTAAGAGCGATGGGACGGTAGTGAGAGGGATCACGTCAGCACCTGGTTTTCGAAAAGGGAGACAATAGCAGACTTCCACAGCTGGGGAATAACTCCTTGCTACCATAAAGATTAAAGAGTCGTAAGAGGACAGTAAGAGCAGACTGATGTAAATGCTGTAGCATACGAATATGTATGCCGTCTGGCCCATGCCGATGATCGGCAAGCAGAGAGTGTTGCCTCCAGTTCTTGAAGGGTAAAAGGCACATTATAGGATTCTTCTCTAAGAAAGAAAATCTAAGGGCTTTAACTCGCTGGCAGACTTAGAAGAAAGGAACGAGGGGCATAGATGGAGCCCCTGAGAAATGCGGACGAGATGGTTACCAATTTCAGTGGCAACGGCAAGAGGGTGTGCTATATCGACACCAGCAACCTGAAGAACAGGAGCCGGGTCGGGGGAGAATTTACCACTTAATTTCCGCACTTTCTTCCAGACTGCACTCACGAGGAAGCCAAGTGACAGTAGAAACGTAACTTCGCCAGCAAGTGCGTTTAGCATCACGTATGACACGGCGAGCAATAGCTCTCTTCTGCTTGAAATCAAGGAGTCTCTCTGTGGTTCTGTTATATCGATACCGCCCCATGCAGCACGTTTCAAACGCACTGCCCGAGCACAAGCAGAGACCACCAAGGCACGCACTTCTGAGGATGCTTGCCCAGGTTTGGGAATAGAATGTGAAGCCGTGGAAGATGGAGGACGAAAAAGAGATGTAAAACCTCATCAATGGAGGACGAGATAGGAACCCATGCAAAGGCAGAAGGTGCGAAAGGTCCCATTTCGCCCGGTCAAATTCCAGCGTGGGCAATGGGGGGAGGTGGAGAAAACAAGGGGCTTAAGGATGATTGGGAAATGATCGCTGGTCATGTAAGTCCGGGAGGACAGACCAGGTGAAGTCAGGACAGTAGATGAAGAGCAGATGGAAAGATCGATGCAGGAGAAAGAATGAGTTCGGGATCAAAAAGGGTAGGAGTACCCGTATTTAAAAAATGGAGGGGAAGAAAGCAAGAAATGCCTCCAACTGAATGCCACGGGGGTCACAGTGCGATCCTCCCCGAGAAAAAGGTGCGTTAAAATCGCCGAGTAATAGAAGGGGGGGGGAAGGGAAACCAGAAAATCAAAATCTGGGATAGACATTGCCCGCAAGGGAGAGATATAAAAAACAGAGTGTATAAATTATTCAATGGATACGGGTTTGGGGGAAAAGGAAGAAGGAACATAGAGCTAGGTATGGAACACCAGGGGGATAAGAAGAGCACTTTGAAAAGGGTTTCCCTCGAAAAAAAGGTCCGATGAATATAACAAAAAATAGCCCAAAAGGGGGCCGATAACAGTGGATTGTAATTTTGGGGTTTCAAAAAAACCCCAACAGGGGAAAATGGGGGGAGCAACACCTGGGGAACTCACCCCCGGTTCCCGAGGCCTCGGGTATTCCAAAATTTAAAAAAGCCAAGATTTTAGAGAAAGAAAAAGTGGAAGGAGAGGAACTATGGACTAGGGGGTTGAAAAGTCCACGTGTGGAGGCAGCGAAAACCCTTTAAACAAAAGGAGGAGGACGTTTGCAGGAAGGGGGGGGTTAGCGAAGAAGAGAGATGAGGAACCTGGGGGAGAGTGTCCATCATCTGTCCAGTCTCTGTAATATATTCTGCAAAGCTTCCAGTGTTTCAAAACAAAGATGGAAAGGGGGCTACATTAGAAATGGAAGAAGAGGAGCAACGACGGGAGTCTATAGACTGCACTAAAGAGGGGGTGAGGGGGATAGGAGGAAACTGTCGAAGGGGCTTGGGGGGGGACGGGGGATGAAGGTAGTTAGGGGGAGGATGAACCTCCACACACGTTATAGAACTGGGGCAGGGGGGAAGGACCGGGAGGGGGATTTTTGCCGGGCTTATGAGAAGGAGGGGGGGCGAGGTTTGGTGAAGAACAGGACTGAGACTCAGGATTGTGCGAGTGAGTAGAGGAAGGGTGTGGACAGGGGGGAAGCCAGGAGGGACCTCGGAGCCAAGAATATCAAAAGGATTCGAGACAGGGGGGGAGGGATGAGGCAACCAAAAGGGAAGCCGGGGGGAATTGGGCCCCCAAAACGGGGCACGTTTAGAGCGGAATAAGAAATGGGGAATTTTCCCCTTAAGGCGAAGATGAGAGACAGCCAAAATTTGGAACCCCTTCCCCTTTTTTGGAAAAAAGGTTTCCCCTCATTCAGGAAACCGACAACGGCGAGAATATGAAGGAGGGCCTCATGACAGTTAAGGCAAGAGGGGGGTAGAGTACAAGAAGAACTGGCATGGTCCAGCACCACAGACTGGGCATTCGCCGGGGCCGAATATTTTGCGGGGAAAAAAAGCCAGCAGTTTCTACACTGCTGCGGGGTGGGGGGGCACCTTTAACTTGAAAAAATTGGGGCCTGAAAGTAGACCGAAGGTGGCAGTTCTCGGCAGTCAAACGTTAAACAAAAAGCTGGAAACGTCTTCGCTTTTTGGCTGGGGGACAAAATGTCAACTTTAAGGATAGGGAGTTTTTTGGAGCCGCTGCTAAATTTCCAAACCACATGTCGGGAAAATTTCCCTTGGGACAATGGGGGGGAAAAATGACAGAACCACAACAAAAATTGAGGGAAGGTGCTTGTCAATAGTAACAGGTGTATTGTTAATGGTCGTAAAAAAAGAAAGATCACGAGCTTGGCCCGCATTCTGGGCCGTGATGATCTGCCCCTTTTGAGACTGAAATGAGATGTTTTACCAACATGGGGGGATGAGCCCCCCCCAAAACTATGGTCTGAAAGATAGGTATTAGGAGAAGTTGGACGAAGAGTAAAAAACTTTGTCCATTGGTAGAACCCCACATCCACCGAGCCATCTCGGCGGACAAAAAAGAGGGGGGCCGGATATCCGCCACAAAAAAAACCCCCGGCCACCCCCCCCGGGAAACCGAAAGGTGGCCTCCAGAGATACACCCCTCGCCCGAAAGATCCCAAAACCACCCCCGGGGACCGGAGAGGGTCGGGACATCCCCCGGCGATCCAGATTCCCGGCCCAAAATACACCACCGCCAAGGACCCCAACAGAATGGGATGGACTACGAAAACCCCTTCCCCCCACCTAGGAACTAGAATGCCTGGGGGAAGCTCCCAGGGTAAAAATAAAAAATAAGGGAGGGATGAGGGGAGGAGGAGGAAAGGGGAAAAAAAGGATGGGGAGATGGGAAAAGGGGGGGGGGATTGGGGGGAATTTGGTTCGGTCTGGGGGAAGAAGACCAAAAAGGGCCAACCCCCAGACCGATAGCCTCTTTTCCCGCCCAAAAAGGGCCCCCAAAGGGGAGACAGGTGGAGGGGTCGTGTGGAAAACAGGTGGGGGAAGGGGGTTTTATGGAAGGGTTCATCTGCATTTTTTTTATCCTCTAAAACATCCAGGAGTTTGTCATAGTGGTCCAGTAGTTGGGACAGGCAGGGCGACCCCACTCTAAACCCGTGTTACCCTGGGTTGTGTAATTGATTTGGGCATCTAGGTGGTTGGCAATCTTGCTTCTTAGAACCCTTTCAAAGCTTTTTTTATGGGATTTTGCACTATCGGTCTTTTAGTTCTTTGCAATTTAGATTTTTTTCCTTTGTGGGGGTGGGGCTTTTCTGTTTTTTTTTAGTGATTGTGGGATGATTCCTGTGTCCATGCTCCCCCCTCCATAGAATGCTGAAGGCACACGACAGGGGGTTTTGCAGTTCTTGATGAACACGGAGTTCCACAAGTCTGGGCCTGGGGCAGAGTGATTGGGCACGTTATTAATTGCCTTTTCTAAGTCTTGTGGTGTTTGGGAAAAATAACAGATTTTAGAAATGTCCAGATTTTGAGTCTCGGTCATAAAAAATTAATTTACATTGTCGACCCCCAGTTTGGTTAATGGCTCACTGAACATTTGAGTCACACTGGGACCATAGTATCTCACCCCATTTTTTGCTGTCATCTTTTAGGTCCCATCTCATCTAAGCAGGGGGCCCCAGGGTTACACGTGTAAATCTAAACCCTTCCCCAACTCACATTTCCCCACTACTTAAAGACCACACCTTGCTCAGCCCCCTACCCTCACCGACATTTTTATCCCCAAATTTTCCATCCCCATTTTCCCTTTTCACTTAAATACCCACCCACTCATTACCTTCTTACACATCCAGCCACACTCACTCACCATCTCCCAGGCCAAACAACCACACCTTTTCTCACACTTTTTTCCCCGCCCAACCACACTATCCACTCTACACACTTAAATCCCCATAGCCACCCCCCCACTACTGCCAACACCAAAGCCCACACTTACCCATCATCCCACCACCACCCAGTCACCATTTTCCCCCACCCCATTGCTTCCAGCCCCCACCTCTCAGCACCAGCCTCCGGCTCCTGCCCCCCTATCGATCATTCGACCCCCCAAACCCCCACACTGAACCCCCCCACCCCATCTCTTATCAACCTCCCGTACACCCCAACCCCTCTAACCCCACCTTTTTCCCCCCCATTTTTGAGAGGGACAACCAAAAAATAAGGCATCTCCGTCTGCTATAAGAGATGCAGATACAAAGGGTTTTTTGTTAAAACATTTCATTGACCTACAATTACATTATCATTATTTTTTTTAATTTTT
>WNWK01032483.1:0-21865 GCA_009830355.1 Cherax destructor
ATTGCCTGGATTGCTGATTGGGAAAAATCAACATGGATGACAGGAGAATCTGATGGTTTAAAAGTGCATGCTGCAGAGCTTGTTGAACGGCATATAGCTCAGCCTGGAGGATGGGCAATGAAATTTTAATTTTTTAAAAATTGTTATCTCACTCAATTAATTGAAATTGCTACGCCCCAATTAATTATTATTTCAACTTATACTAAATTTTTTAAATTAGATACACAATTATACAATTTTTTTATAAATTATCAACCATAACTTTTTAGCATGTAGTCTAATATTAAATAATCTTAAGAATCCCGTGCACAGTTTTGGGGGTTTTTTGGAAATACACCCCCTTTTATACCGAACTTGTATCATTGTATCATCCCCAAATTTGCTATGTATCTTTTTTTACCATGTCTAAACAAAAATTATTATTATTATTAATATTACGTATTATTATTATTATTATTATTATTATTATTATTATTATTATTATTATTATTATTATTTTTTTTTTTATTTTATTTTTTTTTTTTTATTATCAATTCATTTAAAAAAATTTATTTTTGGGGAAATTATCTTAAATACGTACATACTGTATGGGTTAGGTCGATCACCATGCCCAGCCCTTCTAGGGCGGGGGGGGTTGCAAGGCGGAAAAGCTTTTTTACCATCCCCCAGCTCGTAAGCCTGCCCTTCCCATTAGGGAAGGTGGCACCCCAAAGGGGCCCCTAGCATCTATCCCCCTTTTTGCCTCATGCTGGTGGGGAATGTGGCTGGGCCCCGGGGCCCGGGGTTGGTCCCGCCTTTGAGGGGTACCCCCCCCCAGGGGGGGCATGGGTCCGCCTCCCCCCGGAAAAGGCGGAGGGGGTCGCCTTTTTGGGAAAAAGGCCGGACCGGGAATTCCCGGTGAAAAAACACCTCCTCCGATATGGGGTAAATGTCCCAATAAAAAAATATATTAGTTTTTCCCCAAAATGGGGTTTTTTAAATTTTTTTAACGTAAACAAAATTTATTTTATATTCTCTATTATTTAAATTTTAATTCATTATATTTTTAAAAAAATTTAAAATCTTTAAAAAAAAAAACAATGCAAATTATAAGTGTTTATGAAAATTTAAAAAATAATGTAAAATTAAAAAAGTTTTAAAAAAACCTTATATAACATATTTAAGTTTGACAAAAAAAGATAATTAATTCCTTTTTTAAAAAACTATGAATAAAAGTTATTGAAATAAAAATATTTTAACTATTGGGTTTGACCCCCCTTTTCTTCCCCTTTCCCCAATCTTCCCCTCACCGGCTATTCTTTTTCGGGGCCCCCTTCCCCCTCCCCCCCCAGTGGGTCCTTACCTGAGGCAAAACCTTTTAATTTTTTTGGTATTTTATAAATTCTTTTTTAAATTTTTGGGGAAACCTTGGGTTATAAATTTATAATACATTTTCAACTAAATATAATCAATAAATTTTACGTAAATTATTTCCCCCAAAACTTTAAAAATTATTTTGGTGACCCTTGCCCCCTTCTAGGGCAGGGTAGGTCCTGCCCCAAACTTTTTTCCCCTGCGGCTAAAAAGACTGCTATTCCCATTAGCTCCCCTGGGGGGGGGGAAGACGGCAGACCAAGATCCCAAAATTTTCCCCTGAGCCCCGTGAGGGCGGGGAAAAGGGTGGCCTGTGGTTTGGCCCCCCCAGATGGGGAGGTCCCAAGTACCTCCCCCCTTGGGAGACTTAGCCCAGATACCCCCGAAGGGAACCAAGGCCGGGCCCCCTTTTGGGAAAGGCCCCGGGGCCCGGGGGAAATCCCGGCGAATCAACAAAAAAGAAGAATCGCTTAAATTTCAAATGTTGATTATAATTTTGAAAAAAGGGTTAAAATTTTAAAATTTCAACTAAATATAATCAAAAAAATTTTACGAAATTTTTTTTTCTCTCTAAAACTTTAAATTATATAGTCGATCCCCCTGCCCCCTTCTAGGGCGGGGGGGTCCCAAAACTGGGTTTTCTACCCCATCTGCGGGTCGCAACCCCGCCCTTCCCGTCAGCCCCTTGGGGGGGGAAGGAGACCAGGGCCCCAGCAACTATCTACCTCCCCGCCTCGGGGCGGGGGCCCCAATAGGCCCAGGCCTGGGCCCCGTTGGGCCCACCGCTGGGGGTACCCCCCCCCCAGGGGGGGACTTAGGTCTCTGTTTTCCCCAAAAGCCAGGGAGCCGGAGCCGGGGGGCCCCTCTGGTAAAAGGGCCCGGGGGGGGAAAAATTCCCGGGGGAAACAACACCTCCTCCCCCCTATTACTTATAATTATTCCTGGTTGTAATAATGGAGGAAAAACATTTGCAAGATGGGAAATCGGGGTTTTATCCCAAGATGATTATTTAACATTTCCCCGAGGAACCTCCATAGATGATGCGGGGGGGAGATCACTGGATGCTGGGGTAGACCCCGGATGCTGGGGTAGATTAGTGGATGCGGGGGAGATCACTGGATGGGGGGGTAGATTAGTGGATGCTGGGGTGGCAGTGGATGCGGGGGGAGATCACTGGATGCTGGGGAAAAATTAGTGGATGCTTGGGAAGATCACTGGATGCTGGGGTAGATTAGTGGATGCTGGGGTAGATCACTGGATGTGGGGGGAAATTTGTGGATGCTTGGGAAGATCGGGGCGATGTTGGGGGGAAACACTGGATGCTGGGGTAGATCCTGGATGCTGGGGTAGTTAAATGGATGCTGGGGGAAGATCAGTCGATGTTGGGGTAGATCACTGGATGCTGGGGTAAAACAGTGGATGCTGAGGTAGATCAGTATCCTGGGGGGGGTTCCCGGGGGGAACCCCCCCCACCCCCCGGGCTGTGACCAGGCCTGTCCAGTCCCAAAAGGGGCCCGCCGGGGTTTTGGGGTAATCCCTGATGTATGCGGGGGGGTGTTTACAGTCTTGGGCCCTGACACTTTTGTGTTGTCTCTCAACGTGCTAGTGGCACCCCCCTCTTTTTGGGGGGGGTGTTCTCGCCTGCCGAGTTTTTTTGCTTTCGGGGGGTGACTCTCGTGCCCCAAATTGGGGAAATAACCCCCCGGGGAAATTTTTAACGTGTATACAATAATGTATCTCTCCCCCTGCGTTCCGGGGAAATACAGGTTTGGGGCTTCAGCGTTCCCATTAATATAGGTGGTTTATCGCAGTTATGCGTGCCCTAAAATTCTCTGCATTTTAAGGTCAGCAATTTCCCCCTGCCTTAAAAAGGGCAAGTTAGTGTGCAGCAATTTCCCCCCCTAGATAAAAAGCATCTAAAAATGTCAAAAATGGGCTTGTCATCCCTGGTTTTAAAATTTCATTATCCATCCTGTCATTTTCTAGCAGATGCGATTGCTACGGGGGTTTTTTATGGCCCCGAAGGTGAACCCCCTGACATGATCACTCCCAGGTTTTTGACATTATTTTTTTGCTCTTTTTGTGGTTGAAATTGTTATGTACTCCGTGAGATTTTAATTTCCTCACGTTTTCCGTATCTGAGTAATTGAAATTTCTCATCATTGAACTTCATTTGTTTTCTAGCCCTTTTTAAAAGATTTGGTTTATGTCTGCTTGGATCTTGCAGTGTCTTCAACGGTGGACACTGTCAAACGGGTTCGGGTTCATCTGAAAGGAAGACACAGCATTTGTGGCTTATATCCCTGTCAATGTCCGATTGGGGATGAGGAACAGGATGGGGCAACTGTGCCTTGTGGAACAGAGCTTTCACATTAGGCTGCCTAGATTTTACTCTGTTGACTACTACTCTTTGTGTTCTACTTGTTAGGAAATTATAGATCTATTTTACCAACTTTTCCTGTTATTCCTTTATCACGCATTTTGTGTGCTATTACACCATGGGTCACAACTGTCAAAAGTTTTTTGTAAAGTCTGTGTATATAACATCTTGCATTCTGTTTGTCTTCTAGAGTATCCAGAACCTTGTCGTAGTGGTCCAGTAGTTGGGACAGACAGGAGCGACCTGCTCTAAACCCGTGCTGCCCTGGGTTGTGCAATTGATGGGTATCAAGATGAGTGGCGATCTTGCTTCTTAGAACCCTTTCAAAGATTTTTATGATATGGGCGTTAGCGCAATTGGTCTGTAGTTCTTTGCTTTGACCTGCCCCCTTTGTGGAGTGGTGCTATGTCTGTTGTTTTTATTAGCTGGGGACGACCCCAGTGTCCATGCTCCCTCTCCTAGGATGTTAAAAGCATGTGATAGGGCTTCTTGCAGTTCTTGATGAACACGGAGTTTCATGAGTCTGGGCCTGGGCGGAGTGCATGGGCATGTCATTTATTGCCTTTTCGAAGTCATTTGGCGTCGTGGTGATGTCAGAAAGGCATGTGTCTGTCAAGTTCTGTGGCACTCTCATAAAAAATCATTTAGGTTTTCGATTTTCAGTCTGGTTAGTGGCTCGCTAGGAGCTGAGTCATACTGGAATTTAAGTAACTCCCTCATTTCCTTGCTGTCATCTGTGTAGGACCCATCCCGTTTAAGTAGGGGCCCAATACTGGTTGTTGTTCTCAACTTTGATTTTGCATAGAAAAGAAATATTAGGTTTCTTTCAATTTCATTTATGGCTTTTAGTTCTTCCCTGTCTCTGATTCCTGTAAGATTCCTTTAGTTTTAATTCGATGTTTGCTATTTCTCTGACTAGTGTCTCCCTACGTATTTCAGAGATATTGGCCTCTCAGCCGACTCCGTTATTCTTTGCCTTCGCCTGTATGAGGAGCGCCTCTCTCTTTCTAGTTTGCATCTTCTCCTCCTTTTCCTTAAGGAAATTTGCCTTGAAGCAAACCTCAAGTACCACAGAGTTAATTTGTTCTAGACATGGGTTGGGATCCGTGATGTAGGCAATCTTCCCAGTTTATATCATTTAGGACTTGGTTTACTTGGTCCCACCTTATGTTTTTGTTATTGAAGTTGAATTTGGAGAAAGCTCCTCACGGCTGATCACACATTTTGTTGATCTGGGGCTCCCCGCATGCATGTCTGGACCTCTATTATGTTGTGATCTGAGTATATTGTTTTTGATATGATGACATTTCGTATCAGATCATCATTATTAGTGAAGATGAGGTCCAGCGTATTCTCTAATCTTGTGGGCTCTACTATTTGCTGGTTTAAGGTGAACTTGGTGCAGAGATTTAAAAGTTCATGCATGTGTGAATTTTCATCTGAGCTGCCTCCTGGTTTATCTCTGCTACCACATTGTTTGCAATGTTCCTCCATTTTAGGTGCCTGAGGTTGAAATCCCCCAGTAGCAAGATGTTGGGGGCAGGAGCTGGAAGATTTTCCAGACAGTGGTCAATTTTCGAAGCTGTTCCTGGAATTGTTGGGACGTTGCATCCGGGGGCTTGAGACAACCACGATGACCAGGTTTTGATTCTCGACCTTTATTGCTAATACTTCACTACATCATTTGAGGCATTTAGTAGTTCTGAACATATAAGTGACTCTGTGATATACAGGCCAACCCCCTTTTGCCTGTTCACTCTGTCTACCTGTATAGGTTGTAGCCCGGATCCATATTTCATTGTCCAAGTGATCTCTTATGTGGGTTCTGTGAAGCCGCAAACATAGCATTTGACTCTGTAAGCAGTCCACGAATGTAAGGTACCTTGTTGTTTGTTGCTGGCTTTAGACCCTGTATATTAGCAAAGATGAATGTAGTTGGATTTGGATTGGTGGTATTGGTGGTATGGGGGTCTTTTTTTCCTGGCTCTAATATCTGTTGTAATGGAGTGGAGGCCACTGACTGTGATTTCACTCCAGAAATGATTGCAGTTGTTACATTTCTGTCATTTTCTGCCAGCTTTTTTCCTTCCTGGCACTAAAAAACCTCTCTCCGGAGTGGCTGTATCCCTGATTTTGCCATGGTCTGGATGTTCTGTGCCTCGTACCCTTTAAAAGTTATAGCAGTCTTTCCTGAATTGATGTGTGGCACATTTCAGGGTGGAAAAACTTACAGGACGGGATGTTGCATTTGCCTGTTTTCATATGGGAACGGCATTTTCTGGGGTGATCATAATTGCATGCCCATCTGATTTCCCAGAATTTCCATGCCTGATTAAAAGATTTACTTAATTGTACCATCAGTGGTTATTAATCCTATAACCATGGCTGGACCCGATGAAGCTGCTGGGAGTAAGCCCAGGGATGAAAGCCTCGTTACAAGCTCGTAAGGGTCATGTGACAAAGGCACTCAATAAGTGCACGGAGTTAATGGATCAAGATACAGTGGACCCCAATGAATTAAAATTGTATTTAGACTCCTTAAATAGTAGATATGAGTCATACAAGTTGTGGTTTAAGGAACATGAAAAGGACTTTATAGAGAATTGTACAGATAATGAGGAAATAGAAACACTGTTTGAGCAATATTATGAAGTGGAGGAACATTCTGTCCTGTAAAACTAGGCCTTTGCACAGTGCAAAGAGTGTAGATAACTTAGTGGGCCAGCCTGGGACAGTAAATAAGATGTCCCTCCCCAAACTCCCATTGGTACAATTGCTGTCGTTCCAGCCAGGAGACAGCTGGGAGGAATTTTGGTCCATTTTTAAGGCAATGGTACATGATAGGAATGATCTTGAACCTGTTAATAAGTTGATTTATTTAAAGGGACAATTGAGGGGAGATGCCCTCATTCTCATTCAGGCCTTCCCCAATATAAACGACTCTTATACAGAAGCTGTTAGTCTGTTAAAAGTACCTATGGTAATACGGAACAGCGTAGACTGGATCTAATAACTGCGCTGGTTAAATTGAAAACTCCAGAGGACAACTATAAAAGCTTGCAACAATTTCGGATTAAACTAGAAAGCACTCTCAAAATCTTGAGTAATAAACATAATCTGGAGGCATCAGATTGGTTATTGAGTGGGATGATACAACCTCAATTGAACCATAAGACGATAGAGTGGTTATCTAACAAGTACCATAAAGGTTACTTTGGGTTGGAGAAATAAGGATAGGCTTGCAAGAATTAATTGTTCAACTGCAGACTAGCCAGCCCACTACCTTTAAGAATACCGGTCATAGTGACGTCGAGTCATCAACTAAGTTCCACAAAGGAAAAATTATCCCAATGGTAATAGTTACAACCCAACCACAAAAAGGGGGTTATGTTGGCACATATCAAGTGACAGGGACCAGTAATAGTGGTACGTCACAACAAGACAGAAAGAATAAACACCCCAATAAGGGTAACCGGGGGTAAGCTGTCGAGCCAAGAGAAGAGAAATTGTCTCTTCTGTAATGAAACTCATCTTTTAAACTCTGCGTTACCTATAATTCTTGGGATGCGAAAGTGAAGAGATTGGATGAGCTGGACCGGTGTATTCGATGTCTTGGTAATCATAATGTGAGGATTGCCAGACCAAACTGAATACTTGTCACCAATGCAATAATGGCAGGCACCACATAGTGATGTGTAAGAGCGGGTGTAATCCTAGTAATGGTAAGGATAATCACCCCCGACACTACAGTGGCGCACGTAAAACTTGCAGCTAACGTTCGTAATGGTTTAGCTGAAGTAGCACTACCTGTGTTGGACATGACAGTTAAAGATAAATGGCGTAAATCCAAGACTGTAACAGCGTTGTTAGATCAGGGATCACAACGTACTTTCATAAGCGCAGTTGCCTTAATGGGATGAAAGTACGAAGGGGGATCCTACTACATTAAAATTATCAGGTTTTCTCTCAGATAAAAGGGCCCAGTCATATGACACGGTTTATATAAACATCGGTCTGGGCAGAGAGAACACCCAAGTTAATGCAGTAGTCGTGGATAGACTACCGGAGAAGATCTCCACTGTGGGTCTTAATGCCACCACGCAGAGACTCTCACAGAATAATGTGAAACTGGCACCCTCTGTGGTCAATAATGACTCTGTGGGACCAATAGGAGTATTAATAGGCAGCGACTATTATGCAGCCTTTGTGAAGGGTATGGCGAAGAGGTGCGAGTCACTCTTCTCAACACGGGTGCAGGCCATGTCATTTGGCCGCTTCCTCACAGTAATGAATGACTGGAGGAAGCCATAAATGCAGTCACTGTGTGTCTTACACGAACGCCGCCCCAGAGTACATGTTCTTCTATAGAGAATGCCGTTGAGCCAGTGCACAAGTTGTGGGAACTGGACAGTATCGGGATTAATGTACATGAGGAAAGTCCAGATAACTCCTTCACTCAGGAACAATACATGAAGGATGTTAAATTTGAGTCTGGACAATACTGGGTGCGACTCCCATGGAAGCTAAACCATCCGGAACTACCCACTAATTACCGGATGGCGTATGGTCAGTTAAAGGCCCAGCTCCACGAATTGAGTAAGACACCAGAATTGTTGACTGCTTATAATACAATAATTAATGAACAGTTAAATAATCAGTTCATAGAGGAGTACCCCTGAGCAAGCCAATATTTATGGCCACTACTTACCTCATCACAGAGTGAAGAAGGATTCCAAAACCACTCCTTTGAGGATCGTGTTTAATTGTAGTGCCAGGGGTAATAAAAATGTACCTAGTTTGAATGATTGTTTGATGACAGGTCCGTCGTTGACGAAAAAATTGGAGATGTATTGCTGAATTTCAGAGTTAATAGTTATGCCTTTACGGCAGACATAAGAAAAGCTTTCCTGAGAGTGGGATTACAAGAAATGGATCGGATTACACCAGATTTCTGTGGCCAGAGGTTCCTAGCAATCCACTTAGTCCGCTGAAAACTTTCAGATTCAGAAGTGTCTTATTTGGGGCTACTTCTAGTCCGTTCTTACTTCAGGCGACGATAAATGCGCATCTTAAACGTATAGGTGGTCTACTGAGTGAAATAATAAGTAAACAATTCTATGTGGACAATTTCCTGGGTGTGCGTCAACTGAAAAGGAGCTAATGAAGATATATGAAGGGGCTAATGACATAATGCAAGGTGCAAATATGCCTCTCAGGGAGTGGAACAGTAATTCGTCCAGGTTAAAGGACCGAATAAATAAAGATAATCCTGGAGATGGAGTGTCTGGGTGTAGCAATGTATTGGTACTGACTTGGGATACTGAGAGAGACTTGATATCGTTAAAGCCTAATAATTATAGTATGCCCAAGAAATTAACGAAGAGAACCCTGCTTGCTGAAGTTTCAAAATGTTTCGATCCACTAGGCTTAGTGGCGCCTCTTACAATCCGAGGGAAATTATTGGTACAAGAGGCATGGAAGCAGAAGTGTGCTTGGGATGAAACCCTACCTGAGGAATTCGTTAACAGGTGGGAAGAATTAATTGGTGATTATGAGAAAATTCCAATGTTGGAGTTCCCGCGGTTTGTAGCCCGCCCTGGAGTGGAAAATACGCTCCACATTTTTTGCGATGCTTCTTAATTAGCGTATGAAGCAGTCGCTTATCTTCAATGTGATAAAGATATTTCTCTTGTCATGTCTAAAACTAAAGTGGCTCCAATTAAATTGCGTACCTTACCTCAGTTGGAATTAACGGCCATTTATGTGGGTGTCAAATTAGCTGATTATATACGGAGTAAATTGCCGGAGATAAATATTAGCGACACCATAATTTGGTCTGATAATGAGGTATCCTTGCAGTGGATCCGCAACGGAACCAGCAAGATTATATTCGTGCAAAATAGAGTCGCAGAAATTAACCAGATGCAAGAGAAATATGACAGTTTGGGCCAACATAAGTTAACTTTTAACCATATTCCCGGGGCAGAGAACCCAGCTGATTTCTTGTCTCGTGGGTTGACTTATGCAAAATTTGTGAAGACTTTATCATGGTTTAAGGGACCCAGTTGGTTGGTGAATAAAAGTAACCTGCCTATTCAAAAGGCGCATATTGCTCCGGTGGAAATTACTGTGAACACGGCTCCAGTCCTCGGTCCCTCCTTAGCCATTGATATAGATATTCATCTTTACCAAAACTGATTAATGTGACGAGGTTGGTGTTTAACTTTAAAAACAAAATGAATATCTCATATGATTTCCCACATCCCCTGAAATACTGGGTACAGAGAGTACAAGGAGAAATCTATGGAGAGGAGATTAAATTAATAAGGGATGGAAAAATTGGGAAAGGTTCAATAATAGAAGTTGAGGCTGTACTTGGAGGATGACGTAATCAGGTGCAGAGGTAGATTGCAAAATGCTGAATTGGGTGAATATACTAAACACCCTATCTTGCTGCCAAAGACTCATCATCTGACAACTTTAATTGTATTAAATGCCCATAAAAATGTGATGCATGGTGGAGTACAAGATACCTTAAATTGCATTAGGAAACTTTCTGGATTCCTCAGGGCGACAGAGTGTGAAGATGGTCATCAAGACATGTGTAGTGTGTCGCCGTGTAGATGCCAGAACCTATATGTACCCAGGACCTCCACCATTGCCCAAGGAACGAGTGCAGTTAATAAAGCCATTTGATGTAACAGGTGTAGATTACAGTGGCCCCATCATTTTAAAGGGTACTGCAGATAGTGTTCCTTTAAAAGTGTATGTGTGTTTATTCACTTGTACTGCTACAAGGGCAGTACACTTAGAAGTGGCACAGGATTTGTCTGCAGAACAGTTCATACAGCTGTTTCGTAAATTTGCAGCTAGGAGATCCTGTCCAGGACTAATGATTTCAGATAATGCCACTAACTTTGTAGCAGGAGCGCAACATTTGAAGGAATTAAATGAGAGTAATGACGTACAATCTCTTTAAATCAGCGAGGTGTGGCTGGAAGTTTATAACTCCCACGGCCCCTTGGCAAGGGGATTGTATGAAAGACTGATAGGTACAGTGAAGAGGTGTCTGCGTAAAGTACTAAACCGGAAACGAATTAACTTGGAGGAATTCCGGGCAGTGTTAGTGGAGGCAGAGAATCAGATAAATAATCGTCCTCTCTCGTACATTATTGATACTCCCGATGCAGAAGTACTGACCCTTCTCACTTGATATGTGGGCGGAAATTAGAAGCTGCACCTATCTATCGAGATAATCCTGCGGAAGTTGATGAGGATTATAATAATGCGACAGTGTTAAGTGATAAATTTAAGATGTTGAATAAAGTAATTAATCATTGGTCTACTGTGTGGCGCAAAGAGTATCTTCTTACATTACGTGAACACTTTTATGGTGCGTCAGAAGCGGCGAATCGACAAAATATTCAACCAGGTGACATTGTGTTGAATGATACTAAACAACCAAGAACGTTGTGGCCTCTGGGCAAAGTGGTGACATTATACCCATACGCTCAGGGTGTTGTCAGAAATGTCAAAGTGTTGTGTCGCGGCCAAGAGAGTTTACGCACCATTAACAAGTTAATCCCCTTAGAATTAAAAGGAGTTCTATCAACTGTGAATGAAAACCTAAGGGAAAGTGACCCGGGTGATGTTGAAGACGACACTGACCAAGAGATACCAGAAACAGGAAGTGTTTTTCGGCCTACCAGGAAGACAGCTGTTCAGTCCAGGGCGGGCTGGAAACTCCTGTTGCAAAATGACTCGATTTGAATCGTCTAACAACGAACTCTGCCCGGCAGCAGTGCGGAAAATATTGGTATTTTCCGAAAGTTGTAATTGATAAACTTTCCAGTATGAATACAGAACTATCCTACTAGCGGGAAAGAAGCGGGGCAGAGAGGGAGAGGGGAGGGAGTGAGTAGAAACCCAGCCTAGCGACCGGATACCAGATAATGGCTGAGGGAATTTGGCGATTACGACCGCCAAACCGGACTTAATTACCTCGTTTCGTAATATGGAGTGATATCAGCATGTGCGGGTGTATAAAGTGGGACAATCGGTCCAGGAGGCCCAGTAATAGGGCAGTAATTGTGAAATAATGAATACCGCCGGCTAGGGATGCTGGTATAGGCCTACTTTGAATCCCCTGGAAGCGACCATACGACAGGATAAAGTCGTAAACCCTGATGCTGGGTGGTTCTCGTCTTAGAAGAGACTGAAATATGTTCGATGAATATTGTGAAATGGTGAATATAGTGAAACAGAATTGTAAATAATCAGGGGGTGATTGTACAGGGTGGGTCTGGCGTGGGTACGCCATACCCCGACCGCCATGTTGGATGTGGAGAAGATGAACTAACATATCGTAATTTATCTACTCGAAATACAAATATCGAGACAGTGAATGTGTATAAACTAGTGGGGCATTAAGCCAGGATATACATAGTGTGTAAAGTTATACGTATAAACAGTAATAAGGTCGGAATAGTGAGAGGATCTGAATCGCTACCCAGACCAACCACATGTTAACTAACGCCCGGTCTCGTGAGCATATAAGGGTTCAAGGAAATTAATCTTCCTTGACACGACGGGACAGCACTTACCATCGCAATCGAACCAGACCGCAGGAGAACGTCAACAACGAAGCGACTCCCTCACCTAAAGCTAAGTACTCTCAGTTTTAACCTTCTGTGTCGGCCCTCAAGATTGTTATAAATAGTAGATGTACCTTAGTTAGGTCAACGATCTACAGTGCACCGCTATGATGCTGTTAATTGGGTGAGTGATGGTCATGTTAACTTAATTGTGTGTTCTCTACTTTTACTTCTACTTGATCACAGTTCGGGCTGAGTGTTTGAGGGGAGAGGACGTGTGTGAGTGAGGTCCTAGGCCTTGTATCCCAGGACTGCTTATTTCACTCGACTGACAACTCATCATGCAACTCATATCGTTGGATCGCAGCTGCATTGTTGCTGGAACTCTTATGTGTGAGCTGTGACTAGTGATCTACCTAGTTAAACGAAAAGTGTTGGTTTGAAGTGGCACAAGGCCTATCTTCACTACCCCTCGCCTGCCTCCTCCCCTCCTTCCTCTATTTAGAACTCAGCCATTCGCCTCTATTTACCTATGGTCTAGAGGCGGTTTTTGCCTGCCCACATACGTGCCTGAGTTCCCGTCAGTCTTGCTGCCAGCTTTCCACGATTTCCCACCTACCCTTCTTAAGAATGTGTCTCCTGTGTGCATACATGCCTGCTACAAGATAATCTCCAAGTGGTTGACACGGGTTTAACTGGCACATTCAAGTAGGCTTGAAAGCAACAAACAAGCCAGGCAGGACAAACTAAGGTAGCCAGCAGGCACAGCTGTCCTGATCCCCAGCACATCTACGTAAACGTTCTATAGTGTTCCTGCCATACCAGTGTGCTTCCTGCCTGTAAAAGCTAACTTTTACCCAGTGGCTTAGTGTGGGTTGATAAACCAGATGGATTTAAAGAGTGAGTAATGTAAGGGAGAGGGGATTAGCTGTGTCGCTACCACCATCACCCACATATCTCTCCATGCTTGTACATTTCCACCACTGCTCACAGACCAGGTGAAGAAAGAAGATAGACTGGGCGCCGACGACAAGGCCGCAGGCTCTGTGAGTCGACAGAAAGCGCATATTCATTCCAAAGAAATCGTTTCCTCCTGTGAAGACGCTGTGTTATGTAGTGGTGCGCGGGTTGCCACGTACACCCCAGGTTAAGTACACAAACTTTCCCTCACCTCTACACTAGGATTATTTCTGACCTTCAGCAACAGTGTTTCGCTTTAGAGACAGTTAACTGTTATCTGTAAGCCTGTATTAAGACTTTTAAAAAAGGCTCAGAGTTTATTTCAGTGTAGTGACTTCTTACATTTATTAACTCAGTGTAATTCTCCGCTCAGTGTTACTGAACTATCAAATACAGTTACACAATTAAGTTGCTTGTCCTAGTGTTGTGCTGTGTTTCCTAATACATTTTCCCATTCAGACTGAAACTTGACTGTTAAATTCCTAGAACTTTTTCAAATTGCACTATTCATCTGTGCTGTGAGTGTGTAACTCATGCTATTTTATAACATTAAGTTTTGTTCAGGTATAAGATTTTTGCATTTTTACTGTGAACAAGCTTACTCTTGCATGATGTTCAGTTTCATGAACACATTCTCTCTTGAGTAATTAAGTTACCTTTAAACTGTGGTACGCAAGAGTCAGCCTGTTATTATCTATTTTCCTTGCCATCTCATCTAGTGGGCTTAGCGCCTAGTTAAGATTGCAATAGTAACAATTTGCAATCATTATATCTCTACCTATACATTGTGTAAATTGTTTTTGATTATTTGTTAAGTGCTGTAGTTTGGAGTAATTAACGAGTATTGCAGTGTTTGGTAACTCTCCATAAGACTGGGGCCCAGTTAATGACCTTGAAAAGACCCGCAGGCCACTGACACCCATATTGCCTGTGTCTAGTGAGGTGAATGTCCCTTGACCCTCCTATACACCGCCCATCGCCAGTGTGGAACTGCTGTCAGCTATGAGTATAGTTGATGGTCTTGATGACGTAAATGATGGTGAAGGCAGATTTGAAACATACCTTAGTAAACACTCTCGGAAAAAGGCACGAGGCTTCCAGAGAAAGCTTGCTACAAGCAATACAGGGGGCGCACACCCTCCCAAAGCTGTCAGGTTAGATTTCCCTAACAACACTGATCAAGAGAGTAAGTGTAATTGGTTTTATGAAGCTAGTGTAGACAACCCAGAGAAAACTATCAAGTTTCTCCATGATGAGGATAACTACGTATTTGTGCCTAATGATTCAACATTTATAGACAAACTTCTCGCTAAAGAATATGCCAACATCAAACTCCGAGCTGCCCCACCTAGGGCACCTAAAGTGCTCATTGTCATATACAACGTCAACAAGCACTTGAATCCTAAATATCTGGTGTCAGAGCAAGTTGCAAGCCCTCGTCGACTTCCCAACGATCTGATATTAGCTGAGTGGACTGGCCAGGGGACTTTGCCACGCTATATTCACTCCCGTGCTGCCCTCAACAGGCGCTATAACATTGCATTGTACAGACCTCCTCAACGTCGATGTTATAAGTGTCAACGTTGGGGCCACATTGCCAGGAAATGCCCAGCTAAGTCATACTGGTGTGCAGTGTGTGACAATGCTCATTCTTCTGAACGGTGTTATGATTTGATCAAACAGCACCAGACTGTTGCTAAGCGATGTATCAATTGTAAGACTTCAGGAGTCACAGCAGCTCATGCTGACTGCAGTGTGAGGGCTGCCCACATCGCAGCCAACCGCACCTCACCCTGCACCTCCCATTATGACCCCCCAGGCCCACCAGATACCTGGAGTCTGAATACTGGCTCATGCCTGCCATCAGACAATGAGGTTGAGCACTTCACCTGGGAAGCACATCAACAGAGCTCCATCACGTCTGCTGTCAATACCAGTCTAGCTGAGTCAGCTGACTGTCAGCCACCAAGCTCAGCTGACCGGGGCTTCACGTCTCCAGATGTTCCTAGTCTTGCTCGTGTGGTATACAACCTGAAGTCCCACATAGGACTACTGGAGAGACAGCAATTTCTCCTGAAGCAACAACTTGAGCAGCACAACATACCAATAGCAAGATTGTCACAAATTCTGAAAGCGAGTGTAAGGCTGATGAACAAGGTGGTGGTGGTGTCCTTAATTACGGCAATGACGAACCCAACAGCTGTGTTGATAACTATAGTGAGCATCATGCTGAGGGCAGTGCTGTCTCTGATGTTAGTAATAGTTATGAGTGTATTATAAGTGTTGATGCCGAGTGTGATGAGGGCAGTGGTCTCCATAATGTTAGTAATAGTGATGTGTGTCATATAAGTGGTGGTGCCAAGTGTGATGAGGGCAGTGGTTTTCATAATGTTAGTAATAGTGATGAGGGTCATGTAAGTGGTGATGCCGTGTGTGATGAGGTTAGCCACATTGACATTAATGTTGAATATAGCACTGCTGATAAATGTAATGAACACAATGTTGATAGTGGTGTTGGTGATGACAGTTATAGTGATGTGTGTAATGGTAGTGGAGGAGGGAATGTGAGTGGTAGTGCCACCTATCATACATTCACACATGAACAGCGTCGTGCTCTGTGCAAACAAAGACTGCCACGAGGCCTCACAACTGGTAGTGCACTCAGAAAACTCATGGACCAGGTAACACTGCTGACATTGATGAGGTCTGCTCTTTATATGAACAATTTTTTCATATTGCTGAGAAACTAAGCCAGATTCCAGGACTTCTATAATGGATCAAAATGTGTATAAACTTAATATTTTTAGCTGGAATATTGCATCACTTAGAAAAAGACTTCCTGACCTTCATCATAAAGTAACCACCGAACCCATTGATATTGTGTGTCTACAAGAGTGCAGAGTCCCTGAAAAATCCCAGCCCCCTAAATTGCCATCATTTGTTGCATATAACCTCAAATCTACTAACTCTTGTGTTCTATATATTAAAAAATCACTTCCCCATCAACTTCTCACACATAAGAAAACAGAGGGACTGCAATACCATGGTGTTAGGATTTATATTGGGAACTCTGCTCTCAACATATTTAATTTGTATGCTCCTGCTGATAAGTTCAATTACTTGGAGCTCCCAACTTGTGCTCAGTCTGAGCCTACTCTTATCATTGGAGATTATAATGCAAGACACAAAAGCATTGGAAACTCACAGTTTGGTAATCGTAATGGTAACCAACTGTTGTCACTGTTAAATAGTCATGATAATTGTGCAAATTGTAGGTGACCTTGAACCCACACATATCTATGGAGGCATCCTTGATCTGTGTCTTGGCTTCAACATTACTTCTGCCAGCTGTGAGTCTACCATTGTATCAGATATATCATCAGACCATTTCCCAAGGCTAACCTCACTAGATATAGGTAATACTATCCTTCCTGGTGGAATATTCAAACGGAAACGTTTTAATGTTCCCCTGATCAACATGAGGACTTTGTTGCACATGTGACTGACTGGTATAATTCCTATGAGTGTTCCACTGTTGAGACCTTTAACAATGACCTTGTGAGCAGTATTCAGAACTACTTAGAGCCGCCTCAAAAACCTCCTGGAACTCTTAACCCAACCAACTTCCATAACAATCATACCTCCTATAATAACCATACTTATTACAATGATCTTAAACTTCGAACACTGAAACGTACTGCTCGCAGACTAGGCCTAGCCTATAGAAAACATCGTACCCCTGGAATGCTGAGACTCTTTCAAACTGCTCTTGCTGCTGCCAGAGAGCGTATGACAGAGCTGCGGCAAACTGACTGGGAAAAATTTGTCAATGGTCTCAATGCTCACACCCCACTTAGCCGAGCATGGAGGGACATAAATAGAATTAAGGGTAACAGAACCGGTCAGATTGCGCACCCTCATCCCTTACATAGGGCGAATAAGCTAGTCAGTGCTTGGGCTGTTACATCAAGCTATGAAAATCTTCCCAGTACCACACAGGCGAAATTAAATGACAAATATGATGCTAGGGAGAGACTTGTTTGTTTTATGCTCAGCAAGGAAGATGACTGTAACATTCCTTTCACTGACTTTGAACTTGATGCAGCACTAACTAAGGGCAACTCCACGTCACCTGGTGAGGATGGTATTACCTACAATATACTAAGATTGCTGTGTCGAGTACCAGGCAATCCTTTACTCGAATTATACAACATGAGCTATGTAACTGGGGAGCTCCCTAAATCTTGGACCAACAGCCTCATCATTCCCATTCCTAAGCCCAATCAACAAAATTCATTTCGCCCAATATCTCTTACTAGCTGCTTATGTAAAACATTTGAGAGGATGATTCTTAATCGTCTCATGTACAGAATCAAACATTTTTTGTCCCCCCGGTTGCATGGTTTCATGCATGGAAGGAGTGTGCACCATTGCATAGCCACCTTTCTCACTCTGCACACTGACAGCTCATACACTACCTTCCTTGACCTTAAATCTGCTTTTGATGTTGCCAACAGACATGTAATCATTAGTGAACTTGCCAGAATGGATGTTGGAGGATGGCTTCTCCGCTGGATTAAAGGCTACCTGTCCAACAGAAAGTCTTCTGTGTTGTTCCAGGGGCATAGAAGTATAACTAAAGACTTTGAATTAGGAACCCCACAGGGAGGTGTGCTCAGTCCCACTCTATTCAATATTCTAATTAATGCCTTACTTAATGCTATGCCTAGCCAGCCCCATCATTATATGATCAGTTTTGCTGATGATATAATGATTCACACCACCGGATTCTCCAACACCCAAAACATCCTTAACCATGTACTAGCCTCGTGTCAGGACCTGGGGTTGATAATCTCTACTGATAAAACAAAGATACTCAATAGGCGTCCTCCTCGACAGAGAGGCACAGTTTGTCAGATCCAGTTGCATGATGGGTCTCTTCTAGAATATGTAAACAGATACAGGTATCTAGGCTTTGAGGTCCCACTACTTGGACCTGTTGTAACGAGACTTTGTCGTCAATACAAAGAAAGACTGAGAGCACTTAGAGTTGTGGCAGGGTTTCACCCCAGGTATGGTGCTAATGTTAAAATTGTGAAAATGATGTATCTTGCTTATATTAGATCATTAGTTGATTATGCTGCCCCACTACTTGCTCTTGTGTCTGACTGGAAACTTGGAGGGCTGGAAAAACTGCAGAACGAAGCAATGAGGATCATTTTAGGATGCCCTCGTACTGCCAAAATTTTAAATATGCAGAAAGAACTTGATATTCCAAGCATCAGAGATCGTGTTACTGAAAGAAATATCCTAATTGGGGTTAATATGCTCAGGCAAGCCCATTCAAACCCCTGCACAGAAGCCCTCCAAACTTTCCTCAGCACTGGTGAACATCCCTCCAGATGGATCGAAAAAACTGGAACCGACCTCCGCATGAATCAGATACATGATCTGTGGCAAGTAAGGCAACAGCGGCACTTCTCCGCTCCATGGAATATTACCCCATTCCAAACTACCATCCCTCCATTTCCCCCCAAACTACTTCTTAAATCACAACCAAAGCTTCGCCTTGAAGCCAAACATGATGCCTTAAGCTGTATTGATAATTTAGCCAAACAGCACACTCTCTCACAAATTATTTACGTTGATGGTTCTGTTCACCAATCCACTGGTGCAGCTGGTAGTGCTGCTGTTGTCATACAGAGTGATGGCTCTCTTAAAGAAATTGGAGCACGCATCAATAACTGGGCCTCTACCCTTCCGACAGAACTGTTTGCCATACTCCTTGCACTCAAATGCGTCCATGTATCTAAGGTTAACTCTCTAATTGTAACTGATTCTCTGTCATCCATAAATGCTCTCAACTCATCAAGTATAACTTGTAGCATGCTTGTGTCAGAAGCCAGGCACAGGTATGGTAGGATTCTGGATAGTAGAGTCAGAGTGCACATGCTGTGGATTCCATCTCACATTGGTCTTCAGATGCATGATAGAACTGATAAATTGGCTAAGTTTTATGCTTTCAAAGAGGGGATAGATTACAATCTTGGCTTATCAGTTAGCAGTTTGAGAACAATAATACGAAAAGAACTTCAACTGAATTTTATTGACTTAAGACTCAGGGAGATTGACACCAGTCAGTCCATCTATCATCATTCTATCATGCAGGAGGAGCCACATGTCTATGGTGCATCCAACAAAATAAGCAGACTCTTGGATGTCACTACCGCCCGCCTCCGGCTGGGTTACAAGTATCTTTGGCAGGTTAAATCACCACCACCAGATGGAGACCAAACAAGATGTAAACTTTGCCAGTTGGATTATTGTCACACCCTGCGTCATTATGTACTGGAGTGCGATAAAATTAATGAATTCAGAGACAACTCACTCAGAAATGTTCAAGATATGTCAAAGTATTTTATCCACAGTGGTATATTACAGACCATTCTGGAAAAATACCCTGACTTTGCTCCCTGTAAATAAAGCATTACCACGTGTGTGTGTGTATGTATATATGTGTGTATGTGTATGTGTGTATGTATATACATGTATGTGTGTGTGTATATGTATGTGTATATGTATATGTGTGTGTGTGACCCAACTATTAAAATTTGCACCAATAACTCATTACAGTTGTGGCTGGGTGTAGACTAATAGATTGCTCATTGCTTTATAATTTGTTCATGAGTGCAACCATGTACAGACGTAAGTAAATTTACTTACATGATTCATTACCTTGTAACTAGTGAATTCATTACCATTGTACCTTGTTCAGCTATCAAAACTTTGGGGCCCAGTCTCTGGACCCTATATATACCTCTGTAATCTGCAAATACCTTTGTAACTTGTCATGATTGTGACCATCTGAGTTCATTACCTTTGTAACTTGCTCAGCTATCAAACTTTGAGGTCCAGTCCCTGGACCCATTATGTACCTCTGTAATCTTTTGACTACCGCCCACAGGATGGGTATGGGGTGCATAATAAGGATATCAAACTAAACTAACTACTTGATCAGTCAATAATCCCCATACAGTCCACTTAAATTTAATCATACCATATTTATTAGTATTATCTACTCAGATTTATTTATACTGGTCCAGAGTGCAGTGGGCTAACGTGAGAATATCGAAGGTACCCCTTGGGTGCGGCCAGGAGTAGGTAAAGTTCTCACATACATTAAGGGGATGACTGCGGTAAAATTATATTAGTCGGTCATCTCCCTGGGAGATTGTTTGTTGCAAGTGGCGGTGTCCCAGATAGACTTATCTCCCACAATTCCCCACATGGGGGTTTGGGCTGAGAGTGTCCCAAGTCAGGCGGGAGCAGCCTCCTCCCCCACGCCTGCCGGGGAGGGAGAGGGCGGGGTGTGTTGGCTACCCTTGGACTTGATTGACCTGAGCGTTGGTAAGATGGGGAAGGAAGAAGGGTGGGTAAGGATAGAAATATAGGAAAAGGTTGGGTAAGGGTAGGAGGAGGGAATATACAGGTGAGTGGCACGTCCACTCTGGGCGACATGTGCAGATAAACTGCAGGGGCGAGTTGTTGCAGCTGATGAGGCGGGTGTAGTTGGACTGCAGGAGACTAGCAGGCGGCGGTGGGAGAGGCACAGAAGGCAGCTGTATTAGGGTCGATTGGAGCCACACCCCAGCTTTAGCTAAATTGCAAAGTGCAGGGGAACTTTGTCATGACAGTGGAGTTTACTCAGCAGAGCCAGAGCAGAGATCATTGAATTTTGTTCTTGAGAGTTGGGTTGCGAGGCAGGCACCCATGGGGTATTCTTTAGCGTATATACGCAGGTTGTAGACTATCCTCTTTAAGGTAGCAGTTGAGTTATTGAGGCGGGTGGACTTTACAGTCCCATCTTCAAGGTGCTGAGCAAGGTCTGAGTATGGTAGTACCTTGCTGACTTGTTTTGTGGTATAGAATTTGACATTGTCGTATTGCATGTGCTGGTACGTTGGTTTGGAGGTGGATGGAGTAGTTGATTTGGTGGTGGAAGAGCAGCAGCGGTGGCGGGGACATGTTCTGTAATGGTGTCCTCTGATTGGTCCGTCTCAGTGGCTGGAGGTGGTGGTGGTGTTGTCTCAGTGGCGGGAGGTGGTGGTGGTGTAGTCTCAGTGGCGGGAGGTGGTGGTGGTATTGGTGGTGGAACATTCTCGATGGTGACGATGTTTGTAGTGGATTTAACGATGTCAGCTGATGGTGGAGAAGCTGGGAATGTAAAGCTGGGCATGTTGTTGAGTTTGAACAGTTCATTGATGGTGGTGTTAAATGACCCAGGTGCAGCCACATTGTGTACATGGGCGTACATGATGCAGTAGAGTATTTTGGTGGAGTCGCCTGTGGGCAGAGGTGGTGGTGGTGCAGGGTTGGTGGAGGCAGCCTGGGTGGCCTGGGTGGCCTGGGTGGCCTGTAGAATCTTGGTGGTGTCTGCTTGTAGCTTAGTGATGGCAACATATGTTGTTGCTTGAGCAGTAGGTTTTGTTTGCTGGTCAAGTTGTTTCTTGAGGATATCCCGTCTAGTAGGACACTTGGCCGCGAGGGTGTGGTGATCAGTGTTGCAGTTTAAACACTT
>WNWK01032484.1:0-21865 GCA_009830355.1 Cherax destructor
ATATTGGTTTCTGTTGCTAAGGTATGATTTTAGGTAGTTTAGGGAGTGTCCTCTTATACCTTAGTGCGATAATTTTAAGTGTAACAGATCATGGTCAACTGTATCAAAAGCTTTACGTAAATCAATGAAGATTCCCACTGGGATTTCTTTTTTCTCAAGAGCGGTGTAAATGATTTCTAACATGTGTATAATGGCATCATTTGTATTTTTATTAGGCCTGAATCCAAATTGACAGTGGTTGAGTACGTTGTTGGAGGTGAGGTAGGAATATATTTGTCTATGAATTAATTTTTCAAAGATTTTGGAGAGAAGGGGTAAGTTAGATATCGGCCTGTAGTTATTCAGGTCTGCTTGATCTCCTCCCTTATGTATTGGGGTGACCCTCTAAGGCCCACTTTTACTGGGAAATAGTCCCTCTCCCTCCTACACACTAACCTGAGCCTCACTATCCTCATAAAAACTCTTCACTGCTTTCAGTAACCTACATCCTATTCCATACACCTGCAACATCTGCCACATTGCCCCCCTATCCACCCTATCATACGCCTTTTCCAAATCCATAAATGCCACAAAAACCTCTTTACCCTTATCCAAATACTGTTGACCTATATGTTTCACTGTAAACACTTGGTCTACACACCCCCTACCTTTTCTAAAGCCCCCTTGTTCATCTGCTATCCTGCTCTCTGTCTTACTCTTAATTCTTTCAATAATAACTCTACCATACACTTTACCAGGTACACCCAACAGACTTCTTCTTTCAACACGTTGGCCGCTTCCCACCAAGGCGGGGTGGCCCAAAGAGAAAAACAAAAGTTTCTCTTTTTAATTTTAGTAATATATACAGGAGAAGGGGTTACTCAACAGACTTATTTCCCTATAATTTTTGCACTCTCTTTTGTCCCCTTTGCCTTTATACAAAGGAACAATACACGCTCTCTGCCAATCCCTAGGTACCTTACCCTCTTCCATACATTTATTAACCCTTTGACTGTCGCAACCCTCAATCCTGAGTGCTCTCCTGTTGTCGCAAAATTAAAAAAAAAAAAAAAATTATATTTTCTTATGAAATGATACAGAATCGTTTCCCAATGGCAAAGACACCAAAAGTTTGAAATTTGATTGAAAACTCACGGAATTACACTCTCTTGAAGTTAGTGATCTCAGCAATATATACGCATCGGCAATTTCGCCGACTTTGAGCCCTATTTTCGGTAAATTCCATTGTTCCATTTGACGAAACTCATAGATATTTCTTTAGAACTCCATTTGTTCTATCGATTGAGTACAAGAAACCAACAATTTATCGATTTCAACTACCCAATAAAGTGATCAGAAATTGGCAATTTGGCCAATTTCATGCAAAATAAAAAAGTTGTCAATTTCAAAATAGGGTCCAGAATAAACAATGCAGACATTCCTGGCACTAAAATAAGATGTTATCTGTTCATTAGTCACGTCTTTAGGCCCCTCTTATATTACTTTTGCTTTCTATTTTGATTTTTTATTCACATAAAAAATAGAAGATTTACCGTTATGCAGACTATTGCATTATTGTAAAAATGGTATAAATAATATCAGTGCACTTGTGAAAGAATATTAGACTCGCCAATTGATGTGTATTGAACGCGTGGCGTGATTTGTTTTCTCTTGAACATTTGCAAAAATCGAACATTTCTCTTACTTTGAGCTCAATTTCAAGGTCGTTTTCATCATGAAACTAATCACAATCATCTGTATTTCTGTAGTATGTTGTCCATTCTATCAAATGAGACCATAAAAAAGAGAATACAACCATAAATACTATACGAAAATACACCTCAAAGTCGGCGTTTTAATCCAAAAAAATGGTCAGAGTTTTTTTTCTCTCATTATGTACTACGTGCTGCAGGATTTTTTTTTATACTGCGCACACTGACCACACAGACCCATTCTCTCATATGTGGGCCTACCAGCTTTCTCCCGTTTGATTTGAAGCCGCTACAATTTAGGCGTATTGATACGTCCGAAACAGTGGCTCGTAAGACGTATATATACGACTAAAACAGTCAAAGGGTTAAATAATAGCACCAACCACTCCAAAACTATATCCCCACCTGCTTTTAACATATCTATCTTTATCCCATCAATCCCAGCTGCCTTACCCCTTTTCATTCTACCCACTGCCTCACGAACTTCCCCCACACTCACAACTGGCTCTTCCACACTCCTACAAGATGTTATTCCTCCTTGCCCTATACACGAAATCACAGCTTCCCTGTCTTCATCAACATTTAACAACTCGTCAAAATATTCCCTCCATCTTCCCGATACCTCTAACTCTCCATTTAATAACTCTCCTCTCCTATTTTTAACTGTCAAATCCATTTGTTCCCTAGGCTTCCTCAACTTATTAATCTCACTCCAAAACTTTTTCTTATTTTCAACAAAATTTGTTGATAACATCTCACCCACTCTCATTTGCTCTCTTTTTACATTGCTTCACCACTCTCTTAACCTCTCTTTTTCTCTCCATATACTCTTCCCTCCTTGCATCACTTCTACTTTGTAAAAACCTCTCATATGCTAACTTTTTCTCCCTTACTACTCTCTTTACATTATCATTCCACCAATCGCTCTTCTTCCCTCCTGCACCCACTTTCCTGTAACCACAAACTTCTGCTGAACACTCTAACACTAAATTTTTAAATCTACCCCATACATCTTCAACCCCATTGCCTACACTCTCACTAGCCCATCTATCCTCCAATAGTTGTTTTTATCTTACCCTAACTGCCTCCTCTTTTAGTTTATAAACCTTCACCTCTCTCTTACTTGTATAAATTATTAAATATAATAAGATCTTTTGTTTCTTCAACGGGTCACCTGCCTTGGTGGGAGACGGCCGCTGTCTTCAAACATCTACTTTTGCAAATATTTTAGGTACAGTATTGTACGTTATATTTTTACATATATTTTGGGTACAGTATTGTACATCTGTTTTTGAAGATGTTCTAGGTATGGTATTGTATGTCTATTTTTACAGATATTTTAGGTATTAAGAGACTGTTGAATCAAGAAATTGGAATTATCCCCTACTTTCTTGGATCAAACAAATTTTTTATGACCCCTATGGGTTTAGCACTCTCCCCTAAACCTAACAAAAATAATAATAATTATTTTGGCCATTTGCTACTACAGGAGGGCCCCACTTATACAACAGGTTAGATTCTTGGGTACTGTAGGGCCCCACTTATACAGCAGGTTAGATTCCTGGGTACTGTAGGGCCCCACTTATACAGCAGGTTAGGTTCCTGAGTACTGTAGGGCCCCACCTATACAGCAGGTTAGGTTCCTGGGTACTGTAGGACCCCACTTATACAGCAGGTTAGGTTCTTTGGTACTGTAGGGCCCCACTTATACAGCAGGTTAGGTTCCTTGGGTATTGTAGGGCCCCACTTATAGAGCAGGTTAGGTTCCTGGGTACTGTAGGGCCCCACTTACACAGCAGGTTAGGTTCCTGGGTACTGTAGGGCCCCACTTACACAGCAGGTTAGGTTCCTGGGTACTGTAGGGCCCCACTTACACAACAGGTTAGGTTCTGGGCTACTGTAGGGCCCCACTTACACAGCAGGTTAGGTTCTGGGCTAGTTGTAATATAGAACAGCTTCATAAGAGTGCTGACTGTAGATTTATTACCCTTTTTCGTAGATATGCAGCTTAAGGAGGAGAAAGCCCGGCTTATCATGGAGAGGCAAGCCAACGAGAGCAGAGGGTCGGCTTTCACCCGGCTGTCAGCGGAGCTGGAAGCTCTGAAGCTGAAGCACGCAGCTCTACTGGAGGAATCTACATCTTTGAAAAAGAAAGTCAGTAGTGGATGGTAGAAACGACTTTTTATGATAAAAAAATGATATACAGTGTATGATTCTACTGAAAAGACACTGATTTAGTGCTTTATAAAGTAACTTTTTTCACTTTTCTAGAAGTTTGTAATGACTATAGTATAATCATAGTTTTTTTTTTTTTTTTTCTCAACAAGTCGGCCGTCTCCCACCGAGGCAGGGTGACCCAAAAAGAAAGAAAATCCCAAAAAAGAAAATACTTTCATCATCATTCAACACTTCACCACACACCTACATAATCACTGTCTTTGCAGAGGAGCTCAGATACGACAGCTGAGAAAAGTCCCTCCCAGCTGTCACTATCTCAGACCCCTCCTTTAAAGTGCAGGCATTGTACTTCCCATTTCCAGGACTCAAGTCCAACTAAATCAATTAACTGGTTTCCCTGAATCCCTTCACAAAATGTTACCCTGCTCACACTCCAACAGATCGTCATGTCCCAAACCACCATTCGTCTCCATTCACTCCTATCTAACACGCTCACACATGCTTGCTGGAAGTCCAAGCCCCTTGCCCACAAAACCTCCTTTACCCCCTCCCTCCAACCTTTTCTAGGACGACCCCTACCCCGCCTTCCTTCCCCTACAGATTTATACGCTCTCCAAGTCATTCTACTTTGATCCATTCTCTCTAAATGACCAAACCACCTCAACAACCCTCTTCAGCCCTCTGACAAATACTTTTAGTAACTCCACACCTTCTCCTAATTTCCACATTCCGAATTTTCTGCATAATATTTACACCACACATTGCCCTTAGACAGGACATCTCCACTGCCTCCAGCCTCCTCCTCGCTGCAGCATTTGCAACCCATGCTTCACACCCATATAAGAGTGTTGGTACCACTATACTTTCGTACATTCCTTCTTTGCCTCCATGGATAACGTTTTTGTCTCCACAGATACCTCAATGCACCACTCACCTTTTTCCTTCATCAATTCTGTGGTTAACCTCATCCTTCATAAACCCATCCGCTGACACGTCAACACCCAAATATCTGAAAACATTTACTTCTTCCATAATCCTCTCTCCAATGTGATATCCAATTTTTCTTTATTTAAATCGTTTGATACCCTCATCACCTTACTCTTATCTATGTTCACTTTTAACTTTCTACCTTTACACACACTCCCAAACTCGTCCACTAACCTTTGCAACTTTTCTTTAGAATCTCCCATAAGCACAGTATCATCAGCAAAAAGTAACTGTGTCAACTCCCATTTTGCATTTAATTCTCCATAATTTAATCCCACCCTCTCCCCAACACCCTAGCATTTACTTCTTTACAACCCCATCTATAAATATATTAAACAACCATGGTGACATTACACATCCCTGTCTAAGACCTACTTTTACCGGAAGTAATCTCCTCTCTCCTACACACCCTAACCTGAGCCTCACTATCCTCATAAAAACTCTTTACAGCCTTCAGTAACTTACTACCTATTCCATACACTTGCAACATTTGCCACATTGCTCCCTATCCACTCTATCATATGCCTTTTCTAAATCCATAAATGCAATAAAACTTCTCTACCTTTATCTAAGTACTGTTCACATATATGCTTCACTGTAAACACTTGATCTACACATCCCCTACCCACTCTAAAGCCTCCTTGCTCATCTGCAATCCTACTCTCTGTCTTACCTCTAATTCTTTCAATAATAACCCTGCCATACACTTTACCTGGTATACTCAGTAAACTTATTCCCCTATAATTTTTACACTCTCTTTTATCCCCCTTCCCTTTATATAAAGGAACTATACATGCTCTCTGCCAATCCCTAGGTACCTTCCCCTCTTTCATACATTTATTAAACAAAAATACCAACCACTCCAGCACTATATCCCCCCCTGCTTTTAACATTTCTGTCATGATTCCATCAATTCCAGCTGCTTTACCCCCTTTCATTCTACGTAATGCCTCACGCACCTCCCCCACACTCACATCCTGCTCTTCTTCACTCCTAAACGATGTTGTACCTCCCTGGCTATTACAAATAAAGAAGTATTTGTAACAAACGACTGTTTGGGATACTGAGTAAAATATCGTATTTCAGATTTTTATTATATTAAATATATATTATTAATATAAAAGCATATAATCTGAATAAAAACATATAATCTAATAATCTGTGTAAAAACCTATTTACACAAAACCACAGTACAAGATAAAAGTCACAAGTAAAATCGAGTATTCGGTGTAGTGTCAAGTCGCTGCCATCTTCTAGTGTCACGCAGGACACTACCACACCTTGTCATGAAACTCCTTCTCCACCGTGTCCTCAGACACCCTTGTCTCTGTCTTATGGCACGCCTTCTCACGGGGTCCCATGACACCCGTTCTCTGTGTCACATGACACGCCCCCGGTGTCACCCGACACGCCTTCTCTTCTGTGTCACACGACACCCTTCTCTCTGTGCACATAAGACACCTTCCCTGTGTCACACGACACCATCTCTGTGTCTCACGACACGCCCCCTGTAACATGAACTCATCTCTAATTAAGCCTTTTCACCGCGTTATGACACATCAAACACACGACTCTTAACTTGTGTCGTGCCATCGTCACAAACTCTCTCTGACTACACCACTAAATACCTTGACACTTCGTGTAACATTACCAGTGTCACACAAGACGCCATAACATAAGTGTCACACAAGACACCATAACATAAGTGTCACACAAGACACCTCAGGTACATAATTTCAGGTACAGAGTAGCAGGTACAACAGTCCAGGTACATCGTCGCAGGTACATCGTCGCAGGTACATCGTAGATTCTGGTGACCTTGCCGCTCTCCTTGTTGTAGGCTATCACCAGCACCACACTGCATGAGTCTGCAACTCTCACGCAGGTCTGACTGGCGAACTCCAGTAGTATGTCAGGGAGCTTGTCACCAGCACCACACTGCAACTCTCATGCAGGTCTGACTGACGAACTCCAGTAGTATGTCAGTGAGCTGGTGGACTCTCCAGTGCTGAATAGGGGAGAGTCTCGATGACACTGTCAGTCAAGCCGGCTCGGCAATCAAACATCAGGTCTGATGACGTAACCCCTTGACTGCCGGCCGGTGAGGTAATTACCTAACAACCATTGTTAGATAGGGGGCCGTAACACCCCCACCACAAAATGACCGACACACAAAGATTCAGGTACTATGTAATAAATTTTATCCCAAACAGTCATTTCCCGGACAAACAAGATGCTCCCGGACAGGCCCCCATATTACAAATAAAGAAGTATTTGTAACAAACGACTGTTTGGGATACTGAGTAAAATATCGTATTTCAGATTTTTATTATATTAAATATATATTATTAATATAAAAGCATATAATCTGAATAAAAACATATAATCTAATAATCTGTGTAAAAACCTATTTACACAAAACCACAGTACAAGATAAAAGTCACAAGTAAAATCGAGTATTCGGTGTAGTGTCAAGTCGCTGCCATCTTCTAGTGTCACGCAGGACACTACCACACCTTGTCATGAAACTCCTTCTCCACCGTGTCCTCAGACACCCTTGTCTCTGTCTTATGGCACGCCTTCTCACGGGGTCCCATGACACCCGTTCTCTGTGTCACATGACACGCCCCCGGTGTCACCCGACACGCCTTCTCTTCTGTGTCACACGACACCCTTCTCTCTGTGCATATAAGACACCTTCCCTGTGTCACACGACACCATCTCTGTGTCTCACGACACGCCCCCTGTAACATGAACTCATCTCTAATTAAGCTTTTTCACCGCGTTATGACACATCAAACACACGACTCTTAACTTGTGTCGTGCCATCGTCACAAACTCTCTCTGACTACACCACTAAATACCTTGACACTTCGTGTAACATTACCAGTGTCACACAAGACGCCATAACATAAGTGTCACACAAGACACCATAACATAAGTGTCACACAAGACACCTCAGGTACATAATTTCAGGTACAGAGTAGCAGGTACAACAGTCCAGGTACATCGTCGCAGGTACATCGTCGCAGGTACATCGTAGATTCTGGTGACCTTGCCGCTCTCCTTGTTGTAGGCTATCACCAGCACCACACTGCATGAGTCTGCAACTCTCACGCAGGTCTGACTGGCGAACTCCAGTAGTATGTCAGGGAGCTTGTCACCAGCACCACACTGCAACTCTCATGCAGGTCTGACTGACGAACTCCAGTAGTATGTCAGTGAGCTGGTGGACTCTCCAGTGTTGAATAGGGAGAGTCTCGATGACACTGTCAGTCAAGCCGGCTCGGCAATCAAACATCAGGTCTGATGACGTAACCCCTTGACTGCCGGCCGGTGAGGTAATTACCTAACAACCATTGTTAGATAGGGGGCCGTAACACTGGCCAGTACATGAAATTACCGCCTCCCTTTTTTCATCGACATTTAAAAGTTCCTCAAAATATTCCCGCCATCTACCCAATACCTCCAGCTCCCCATCTACTAACTCCCCTACTCTGTTTTTAACTGACAAATCCATTCGTTCCCTAGGCTTTCTTACCTTGTTTATCTCACTCCAAAATTTTTTCTTGTTTTCAGCAAACTTTCTTGACAGAGCCTCTCCCATTCTTTCATCCGCTCTTCTTTTACACTCTCTCACCACTCTCTTCACCTTTCTTTTACTTTCCATATACTCTGCTCTTCTATTAACACTTCTGTTTTGTAAAAACCTCTCATAAGCTACCTTTTTCTCTTTTATCACACCCTTTACTTCCTCATTCCACCACTTACTCCTCTTTCCTCCTGCACCCACCCTCCTATAGCCACAAACTTCTGCCCACATTCTAATACTGCATTTTTAAAACTATCCCAACTCTCTTCAACCCCCCCACTACTCCTACTTGCACTAGCCCACCTTTCTGCCAATAGTTGCTTATATCTCACCCTAACTTCCTCCTCCCTTAGTTTATACACTTTTACCTCTCTCTTACTTGCTGTTGCCATTTTCTTTTTGTCCCATCTACCTTTTACTCTAACTGTAGCTACAACCAAATAATGATCTGATATATCCGTTGCCCCTCTATAAACATGTACATCCTGAAGCCTACTCATCAACCTTTTATCCACTAATACATAATCCAACAAACTACTTTCCTTACGTGCTATATCATACCTTGTATATTTATTTATCCTCTTTTCATAAAATATGTATTACTTATTACCAAACCTCTTTCTACACATAGCTCAATTAATGGTTCCCCATTTACATTTACCCCTGGCACCCCAAATTTACCTACTACTCCATCCACAACATTTTTACCCACTTTAGCATTAAGATCCCCAACCACAATTACTCTCTCACTTGGTTCAAAACTCCCCACACACTCACTCAACATTTCCCAAAATCTCTCTCTCTCTCTACACTTCTCTCTTCTCCAGGTGCATAAACACTTACTATAACCCACTTTTCACATCCAACCTTTATTTTACTCCACATAATCCTTGAATTTATACATTTATATTCCTTCTTTACCTGCCATAACTGATTATTCAACATTATTGCCACTCCTTCTTTAGCTCTAACTCTATTTGAAACCCCTGATCTAATCCCATTTATTTCTCCCCACTGAAACTCTCCTACCCCCTTCAGCTTTGTCTCACTTAAAGCCAGGACATCCAGCTTCTTTTCATTCATAACATCTACAATCATCTCTTTCTTATCATTCGCACAACATCCACAACATCATAGTTATTGTCTCTATAATGACTAGTATAATTGTAGTTATTATCTACATAATGACAATAGTATAATCATACGTATTATCTACATAATGACCTTAGTATAATTGTAGTTATCGATATAATGACAGTATAATCATAGTTATTATCTGTAGTATAATTGTAGTCATTTTCTCTATAATGACAGTGGTATACTCTTTGACAATATTTACTTAGGTGGCAACTTACGAGGCGGAACGGAGTGAAACTGAGAAATTGTTTACAAGTTTACGCAGTGAAGTGACAGCATCACGGCAGGAGGCAGCAGACCTCAGCCACCAGCTATCTAACTCAGCACATCTCCAGCAGCAACTTAACAGGTATTTCTACGCTAAAATATGTTCTAGATTGACACCAATAGACCCCTGGCTGTCTTCAAGACCCCTGGCTGTCTTCAAGACCCCTGGCTGTCTTCAAGACCCCTGGCTTTCTTCAAGACCCCTGGCTTTCTTCAAGACCCCTAAATAACAAAAAAGGCACAATACCGTGACTGGAACAATACACACACAACCCGCACATATAAAAGAGAGGAGCTTACGACGACGTTTCGGCCCGACTTGGACCATTTACAAAGTCACACTAACACACAGAGACAGAGGAAGGGTATTTATAGGCAGGCAGACAGGGGAGGGTACAAGAGAGTGGGGTAATGATGGAGTAGTGGAAATAGTAGTAGTAGTAAAGGTAGTAGAAGAGACAGTCATATGGGAAGGAGCACTGCAATGAGGCTAGCGGCCCGCAAGGGTGGAGAGGGAAGAAAAGCGCATAAAATGAAGGAAAATACAAGGCAAAAGAAAAGAAAGGAAAACCCATAGGAGAAAAAAGGAGAAGGGGGAAGAGAAGAAAGGGAAGGAATCAGGTTAAGTCACGGGTGTTCTGAAGTTTAGAGCATTTAACAATGTAATGAGAGAGGAAAGCATCAACAGAGACAAAGCCAGGGCTAAGATTCATACAGGGAAAGTTGTGTATAAGGGAGGATTCAACCAGGCGGCGACTATGAAAGTTGGACGTAGGGTAGACAGTTTTAGCAGAAGACCAATCAATAGGATGACTGTGATCTCTGACATGACAGAAAAGAGCATTATTAGTGTCGGCAAGCCTAACACTATTTTTGTGCTCCTTGAGTCTGTCAGAAAGAGATCGGCCAGTTTCTCCGAAGTACTGAAGAGGACAGGAGGAGCAAGAAATAGAGTAGACACCAGGAGAATCTGTGGAGGGAGGGGAAGTATGAACTAGATTAGTGTGAAGAGTGTTAGTCTGACGAAAGGTAAGTTTGATGTCTAAGGAACGGAGAGAGTTGCTGAGATTAGAGAGACCAGAGATGTAGGGAAGGCAGAGGACTGGAGAGTTTTCAGGAGTAGAGGGTTTAGGAGAGAAGAAAGTCCGTTTAGCACGAGAGAAAGCAGAGTCTATGAAATGGGAAGGGTAGCCCAGGCGGGAAAATGAATTATGAAGAGTGGAAATTTCTGCTACAAGAAACTGAGGATCACAGATGCGGAGAGCACGGAGAAAGAGGGAGATAAGAACACTCTTCTTGACAGAGGAGGCATGATAAGAGAAGTAATGAATATACATGCCACTGTGCATAGGCTTGCGGTACACGGAGAAGGCAAAACCTGTAACTGAGCGGTGGACATGAACATCAAGACCCCTGGCTGTCTTCAAGACCCTTGGCTGTCTTCAAGACCCTTGGCTGTCTTCAAAACCTCTCCCTGTCTTCAAGACCCTTGGTTGTCTTCAAAACCCCTGGCTGTCTTCAAGAGGGAGCTGGACAGACAAAGTCAGTACCTCACCAGCCGGGCTGTGGTTCCTACGTTTATTTACGTGTAGCTAGCAGTAACAACCTGGTTGATCAGGTCTTGATCTACCATGAGGCCTGGTCATGGACCGAGCCCCGGGGGACGTTGACCCTCGGAACAACCTCCAGGTAGACTCTGGGTATTGGCACAGAGCAAAATTCACTACACTTTAGTCTCAGGAGATGTTCACTAAGAACTGTATTTCCTTTAGCATATTGTATATACACTGAGAATTTATCCTAATCCCTTTTTGCAAAATAACCTCTGTGAAAAAAGTAGTTTCCAAGCGCTTTTGTGATTTCTCACATTATCGTTGATATTATAAATCACGAAAGCATTTGGAAATTCACTATTTTTTTTCACAGTGGTCATTTTGCATATTGTGATACCACATGTTTACTGTGATCTTATTGCATTAATCCCTAGTTTTTTAATTATTCTTGTCTGGTGGTGAAAAGGTTACATGCAGTTTTAATGACCCTAGTTTAGTCAGTAGGTGTTAAACCCCCATTAACCAACCAATGTGTTTGAAAGTCGAGGACTTTACTATAATAATATCCATGTTGCAGGGAGCGTGAAGAGGTGGCCACAGCGAACCAGGAGATTGATCGGCTACAAGCGACCAACAACGAAATAGAGAGCGAGCTTCTCACCTGCCGACAAAAGGAAGCGGAACTGCTAGCCTTCACGCAGAAATTGACCGACAAGAATGTACAGATTCAGAGTCAATTCTCAGCCCTTCAGTCGAAGGTAAAAACCAGTAAAAGACTTGAATGCTATGTTAGGTGTTTCTTGACTTACAATGAGGCCACGTTCCAGTGAACCAATCGTGAGTTAACAACATTGTCTACCCTACGTCCAACTTTCATAGTCGCCGCCTGGTTGAATCCTCCCTTATACACAACTTTCCTTGTATGAATCTTAGCCCTGGCTTTGTCTCTGTTGATGCTTTCCTCTCCCATTACATTGTTAAATGCTCCAAACTTCAGAACACCCGTGACTTAACCTGATTCCTTCCCCTTTCATCTCTTCCCCCTTCTCCTTTTTCTCCTATGGGTTTTCTTTTCTTTTGCCTTGTATTTGTCCTTCTTTATTTTATTCGCCTTTTCCTCCCACTGTGTTCTCGTCCAACCCATGCGGGCCGCTCCTTTCCTAGAATATGACTGACTCCACTACTACTACTACCACTTCTACTACTACCTCCATTATTACCCCACTCTCTTGTACCCTCCCCTGTCTGCCTGCCTATATATACCCCTTCCACCTGTTCTGTGTGTTAGTGTGACTTTGTAAATGGTCCAAGTCGGGCCGAAACGTCGTTGTAAGCTCCTCTCTTTTTATATGTGCGGGTTGTGTGTGTAACATTGTATGTAATAGTATATGAATACAGAGAGAGAGATACATGATAATATATACTTGGAAAGTACTTGAGGGCCTGGTCCCAAATCTGCACACTGCCATAACAACATACTGGAGTGAGAGATATGGGAGAAAGTGTAAAATAAACCCAGTGAGGAGCAGGGGTGCGGTGGGGACAATATGGGAGCACTGTATTAACATCTGGGGTCCCAGACTATTCAACATCTTACCAGAAGATATCCGAAACATGGCTGGAACCAGTGTAGAAGCCTTCAAGAGGAAACTGGACAAGTATCTTCATCAACCAGGCTGTGATGGATATGTGGGGCAGCGGGCTTCCAGCAGCAACAGCCTGGTTGACCAGGCAAGCATCAGACGAGCCTGGCCCATGGCCGGGCTCAGAGAGTAGATACTCTCGAAACTCTTCAAAGGTACAGTGGACCCCCGGCTAACGAACACCCCAGAAATCGTACAATTATGTAAGTATAATATTGTAAGTTATAGGTAGTAGGTTGGTAGACAGCAACCGCCCAGGGAGGTACTACCGTCCTGCCAAGTGAGTGTAAAACGAAAGCCTGTAATTGTTTTACATGATGGTAGGATTGCTGGTGTTTTTTTTCTGTCTCATAAACATGCAAGATTTCAGGTACATTTTGCTACTTCTATTTACACTTAGGTCACACTACACATTCATGTACAAGCATATATATACACACCCCTCTGGGTTTTCTTCTATTTTCTTACTAGTTCTTGTTCTTATTTCCTCTTATCTCCATGGGGAAGTGGAACAGAATTCTTCCTCCGTAAGCCATGCGTGTCGTAAGAGGCGCCTAAAATGCCTGGAGCAAGGGGCTAGTAACCCCTTCTGAATAAATTACTAAATGTAAAAGGAGAAACTTTCGTTTTTCCTTTTGGGCCACCCTGCCTCGGTGGGAAACTGCTGACGTGTTGAAAGAAAGAAAGGAATATTGTAAGTGCTTGTGGAAGTGTATTTTTGGGGGTCTGAAATAGACTAACCTACGTGACATTATTTCTTAAGGAAGTAAATTTGTTCGGTAATGGCACTTGAGCAGGCTTCTGGAATGAATTTTGTTCGTTAGCCGGGGGTCCACTGTATATGATAAATAAACAAATATTTACTGTAACTAACTAAATACCATTATTGAAAAGTAAACAAATGAATATAAGTTTATCCTCTTAATAAATGTACAGTACAAAAAAAATAAGTTCCAAAGATTTTCGCGTTGTAAAGATGAAATATCGTAAGTCGAACCATCGTAAAGCAAAGAGCATCTGTATAAACATTCAGTAAAGGAGGGGTGTTGGTGTTGTAGTTTCGAGGGCCATCATAACCATTATAACACTGAACTTATATTATTATAATAATGTTGGTAGAAGGGATTCAGGGAAACCGGTTAGCCGGACTTGAGTCCTGGAGGTGGGAAGTACAATGCCTGCACTTTAAAGGACGGGTTAGGGATATTTGCTGTTTAGAGTGACATCTAAACTGTTCTATCTGAGCACCCCTGATTATGTGTGAATGATAGTTGAAAGTGTAGAATGATAGTGAAAGTGTAGAATGATAGTGAAAGTGTAGAATGATAGTGAAAGTGTAGAATGATAGTGAAAGTGTTGAATGATAGTGAAAGTGTTTCTTTTTTGGGTCACCCTGCCTAGGTGGGTCACCCTGCCTTGGTGAGTCACCCTGCTTCAGTGGGTCACCCTGCCTTGGTGGGAGATGGCCAACGTGTTAAAAAAAAAATGTTACTTTAAAGTCTGCATGTGCAACTAATGTGACATTTTATTGTGGCAACATTCTGCGAAATGTTGCCACAATAGAATGTCACATTAGTTGCACTTGTGTCCTCTTACCTAACCTGTTGTGATAATGGCACATGACGAAGTTGACTCTCTGATCTGTGGGTTTTTGTAATTTTTCCAGCCTTGATATGGATTTTATTCATGAATTTTATTTTGTGATTCAACATGTTCCATCTTTCTCCACACAGACACAACTGATGGAGCTTGTGCAAGCGGAGATGAAAGTAGAATTAGACGAGCTCAAGGTGCAGAAGTTGAAATTGAAGGCCGACCTCACTAAAGAAAATCAGACACGCATTTCCGAGGTGAGTGTAGATACGCAACAAACCGTATTTCTTTCTGCAGTACAGTGGACCCTCGGAAATCGAACACTCCAAACTCGCCCTATTATGTAAGTTTATTATTGAAAGTGCTTTTATAAGTGTATTTTTGGGGGTCTGAAACGGACTAATCTAATTTACATCATTCCTTATGGGAATAAATTCGTTTGGTAACAGCACTTGAACAGCATTCTGGAATGAAGAATGTTCGATTTCCGAGGGTCCACTGTATAAGAATCTAGTTTTACATTTTACACACTTGGTCCACCACTAGGGAGAGAACAGTTTCATCTAGCGTGATTCCTCCCTCGTGATAGTGCCTATTGTCTTCATGAATGATCCCTAAATTCAACCCAAACCAGGGAATGGTGGGGATGGTGGGGTTAAACCCATGGTAAGTGAGTGGTAAAGCTCACAGGTCAGTGTATAAAGCACTGGGCCAGCTGGCTACAATAACATTCATCAAACTGGATGATACAGCAACTAGGTACAGCAAGTCCTTAACTTACAAACATATTGGGGACCTCCTGAGTTGTGTATAATAATATATAATAATGATATTATACACCCTAGGTAGTAGGTTGGTCCTAGGTAGTAGGTTGGTAGACAGCAGCCACCCAGGGAGGTACTACCGTCCTGCCAAGTGAGTGTAAAACGAAAGCCTGTATTTGTTTTACATGATGGTAGGATTGCTGGTGTCTTTTTTCTGTCTCATAAACATGCATGATTTCAGGTATGTCTTGTTACTTCTACTTACACTTAGGTCACACTACACATTCATGTGCAAGCATATATATATACACACCCCTCTGGGTTTTCTTCTATTTTCTTACCAGTTCTTGTTCTTATTTCCTCTTATCTCCATGGGGAAGTGGAACAGAATTCTTCCTCCGTAAGCCATGCGTGTCATAAGAGGCGATTAAAATGCCGGGAGCAAGGGGCTAGTAACCCCTTCTTCTGTGTTTATTACTAAATGTAAAAGGAGAAACTTTCGTTTTTCCTTTTGGGCCACCCCGCCTTGGTGGGAAACGGCCGACGTGTTGAAAGAAGAAAGAAAGATATTATACACAATAATAATATAATAATGATGTTATACACAATACAAAAGATTCTTACTGTATATTTCTATACACCATAGGGAGGTTTATTTGTTCCGTGGTTTGTTACAAGTCGTCTTACGACTTCATGATTCAAAATCAACCTTACAATTTCATTCAGAATAACCATGGGGACCTTAAACTCAAGGAAAGCCTTCATGAGCAACTGTCATTAAATCGACAAGAATGGTAGAGCGATGGACCTTGTTCCGCCAGCACCATGGTCCTCCATCCATGGTTCTCCATCCATGGTTCTCCATCCATTCCTCAGTAAGGATATTGTGACTTTCTCCAATTGTTTAACATTGTTGTTTTTTCCTCGTTGACGGAACTTTTGTATTTGTCTTACAGTTAGAGCAGCTCAGACGGCAGCTAGCGGGGAGAACGGAAGAGGTGAGGCAGTTGACTACGAAAGTTATGGAACTTGAAAACGAGATCCAGGTGCTCAACAAGAAGCACAGTAACTCTTTAAAAGTGAGTACCAGATAGTTCTAGGTAGATTGAGGACGATGTAGAGCAAGTACCAGGTCTCCTCACAATAGATACATTCTGACACGGCTCATAAACTGAACATACAACATATAAAGTACAGAATATCTCGCTAATACGGCGCTTTTCAATTATATTCATGTTTATTATTTTCAGCGCTTCCCTTGCTCTTAAGATGGATTTGGGCAATTTTTAAAAAAAAAAAATATTTATTTTTTACATTTGTTTAATTTTTTTAGAACTAGTACAATTGCACATTAATAAATGATAGTTTAAATATGTTTGAAGGCTTTTATATGTCCTGGCAAGTGAAAAAAGACTGTGATTTGCTTTAAGGCAATATTTACTTTACGGTGGCAAATATTCGCTTTATGGTGGCGAATATTTGCTTTTCAGTGGCGAATATTTGCTTTTCAGTGGCGAATATTTGCTTTACATACTCCTTCCTTAAGTGGAAGGACCTGACTAGGTGGTCATTGGTCTTACCTGGGGAGTGACATAGACCTGCCTAACATGGGTCAGTAGGCCTGCTGCAGTGTTCCTTCTTTCTTATTAGTGAGGATAATAATTAATAACTAGGTAGTAGGTTGGTAGACAGCAACCACTCAGGGAGGTACTACCATCCTGCCAGGTGACTGTGAAACAGAAACCTGAAACTGTTTTACATGATGGTAGGATTGCTGGTGTCTTTTTTTCTGTCTCATAAACATGCAAGATTTCAGGTACGTCTTGCTACTTCTACTTATACTTAGGTCACACTACGCAAACATGTACACGTTTATTGTATACACACTCATCTGAGTTTTCTTTGATTTTATCTTAATAGTTCTTGTTCTTATTGCTTTTCCCTTTCATATCCATGGGGAAGTGGAATAAGAATCTTTCCTCCGTAAGCCATGCGTGTTGTAAAAGTCAACTAAAATGCCGGAACAATGGGCTAGTAACCCCTTTTCCTGTATAGCTTACTAAAAGAAGAAGAAGAAAATCGTCAAAGTGGGATGTTTGAATGTGCGTGGATGTTGTGCGAATGATAAGAAAGAGATGATTGTAGATGTTATGAATGAAAAGAAGCTGGATGTCCTGGCTTTAAGTGAGACAAAGCTGAAGGGGGTAGGAGAGTTTCAGTGGGGAGAAATAAATGGGATTAGATCAGGGTTTCAAATAGAGTTAGAGCTAAAGAAGGAGTGGCAATAATGTTGAATAATCAGTTATGGCAGGTAAAGAAGGAATATAAATGTATAAATTCAAGGATTATGTGGAGTAAAATAAAGGTTGGATGTGAAAAGTGGGTTATAGTAAGTGTTTATGCACCTGGAGAAGAGAGAAGTGTAGAGGAGAGAGATATTTTGGGAAATGTTGAGTGAGTGTGTGGGGAGTTTTCAACCAAGTGAGAGAGATTGTGGTTGGGGATCTTAATGCTAAAGTGGGTAAAAATGTTGTGGATGGAGTAGTAGGTAAATTTGGGGTGCCAGGGTAAATGTAAATGGGAGCCATTAATTGAGCTATGTGTAGAAAGAGGTTTGGTAATAAGTAATACATATTTTATGAAAAGAGGATAAATAAATATACAAGGTATGATATAGCACGTAAGGAAAGTAGTTTGTTGGATTATGTATTGGTGGATAAAAGGTTGATGAGTAGGCTTCAGGATGTACATGTTTATAGAGGGGCAACGGATATATCAGATCATTATTTGGTTGTAGCTACAGTTAGAGTAAAAGGTAGATGGGACAAAAGAAAATGGCAACAGCAAGTAAGAGAGAGGTAAAAGTGTATAAACTAAGGGAGGAGGAAGTTAGGGTGAGATATAAGAAACTATTGGCAGAAAGGTGGGCTAGTGCAAGTAGGAGTAGTGGGGGTTGAAGAGAGTTGGGATAGTTTTAAAAATGCAGTATTAGAATGTGGGGCAGAAGTTTGTGGTTATAGGAGGGTGGGTGCAGGAGGAAAGAGGAGTGAGTGGTGGAATGAAGAAGTAAAGGGTGTGATAAAAGAGAAAAAGGTAGCTTATGAGAGGTTTTTACAAAACAGAAGTGTTAGTAGAAGAGCAGAGTATATGGAGAGTAAAAGAAAAGTGAAGAGAGTGGTGAGAGAGTGCAAAAGAAGAGCGGATGAAAGAACGGGAGAGGCTCTGTCAAGAAATTTTGCTGAAAACAAGAAAAATTTTGGAGTGAGATAAACAAGGTAAGAAAGCCTAGGGAACGAATGGATTTGTCAGTTAAAAACAGAGTAGGGAGTTAGTAGATGGGGAGCTGGAGGTATTGGGTAGATGGCGGGAATATTTTGAGGAACTTTTAAATGTTGATGAAAAGAGGAGGCGATAATTTCATGTACTGGCCAGGGAGGTACAACATCGTTTAGGAGTGAAGAAGAGCAGGATGTGAGTGTGGGGGGGGTGCGTGAGGCATTACGTAGAATGAAAGGGGGTAAAGCAGCTGGAATTGACGGAATCATGACAGAAATGTTAAAAGCAGGGGATATAGTGCTGGAGTGTTGGTATTTTTGTTTAATAAATGTATGAAAGAGGGAAGGTACCTAGGGATTGGCAGAGAGCATGTATAGTTCCTTTATATAAAGGGAAGGGGGATAAAAGAGAGTGTAAAAATTATAGGGGAATAAGTTTACTGAGTATACCAGGTAAAGTGTATGGCAGGGTTATTATTGAAAGAATTAGAGGTAAGACAGAGAGTAGGATTGCAGATGAGCAAGGAGGCTTTAGAATGGGTAGGGATGTGTAGATCAAGTGTTTACAGTGAAGCATATGTGAACAGTATTTAGATAAAGGTAGAGAAGTTTTATTGCATTTATGGATTTAGAAAAGGCATATGATAGAGTGGATAGGGAGCAATGTGGCAAAATGTTGCAAGTGTATGGAATAGGTAGTAAGTTACTGAAGGCTGTAAAGAGTTTTATGAGGATAGTGAGGCTCAGGTTAGGGTGTGTAGGAGAGAGGAGATTACTTCCCGGTAAAAGTAGGTCTTAGACAGGGATGTGTGATGTCACCATGGTTGTTTAATATATTTATAGATGGGGTTGTAAAAGAAGTAAATGCTAGGGTGTTGGGGAGAGGGGTGGGATTAAATTTTGGAGAATTAAATGCAAAATGGGAGTTGACACAGTTACTTTTTGCTGATGATACTGTGCTTATGGGAGATTCTAAAGAAAAGTTGCAAAGGTTAGTGGACGAGTTTGGGAGAGTGTGTAAAGGTGAAAGTTGAAAGTGAACATAGATAAGAGTAAGGTGATGAGGGTATCAAACGATTTAAATAAAGAAAAATTGGATATCACATTGAGAGAGGGATTATGGAAGAAGTAAATGTTTTCAGATATTTGGAGTTGATGTGTCAGCGGATGGATTTATGAAGGATAGGGTTAACCATAGAATTGATGAAGGAAAAAGGTGAGTGGTGCATTGAGGTATCTGTGGAGACAAAAACGTTATCCATGGAGGCAAAGAAGGGAATGTACGAAAGTATAGTGGTACAACACTTATATGGGTGTGAAGCATGGGTTGCAAATGCTGCAGCGGAGGAGGCTGGAAGCAGTGGAGATGTCCTGTCTAAGGGCAATGTGTGGTGTAAATATTATGCAGAAAATTCGGAATGTGGAAATTAGGAGAAGGTGTGAGTTACTAAAAGATTTGTCAGAGGGCTGAAGAGGGGTTGTTGAGGTGGTTTGGTCATTTAGAGAGAATGGATCAAAGTAGAATGACTTGGAAGCGTATAAATCTGTAGGGAAGGAAGGCGGGGTAGGGGTCGTCCTAGAGAAGGTTGGAGGAAGGGGTAAAGAGGTTTTGGGCGAGGGGCTTGGACTCAGCAAGCATGTGTGAGCGTGTTAGATAGGAGTGAATGGAGACGAATGGTTTTGGGACATGACGATCTGTTGGAGTGTGAGCAGGGTAACATTGTGTGAAGGGATTCAGGGAAACCAGTTAATTGATTTAGTTGGACTTGAGTCCTGGAAATGGGAAGTACAATGCCTGCACTTTAAAGGAGGGGTCTGAGATAGTGACAGCTGGGAGGGACTTTTCTCAGCTGTCGTATCTGAGCTCCTCTGCAAAGACAGTGATTATGTATGAGTGTGGTGAAAGTGTTGAATGATGATGAAAGTTTTTTCTTTTTGGGGATTTTCTTTCTTTTGGGTCACCCTGCCTCCGGTGGGAGGACGCCGACTTGTTGAAAAAAAAAAAAAAAAAAAATTAATAATAATCTTTATTTCTACAAGTACATGTACTGTATAGGAATTTGTTCTGTGAATTTCCAAATCCTCGTTTCTTGACTTCAGAAGTTAATGCATCTCTTTTAAAAAGACTTTTTGTTAGTTAATCCTCAGTGAACTTTGAAAGGATTTGAGAGTGTAAATCTATTTAATAATGTTTGAATTACCGACAATATGTTAGGTAAAAGGATGCGAGTGCAACTAATGTGGCAGTGTTTCACTCTCCAGGAGCAATAAACCCCCGCTATCACATAGCTGCTACCACCACTACTACCACCACAACGACTACTACTACTACTGTTTAAAACAATTGTATTATGAGTTGCACCTCACTCTATACCTGTATGCTTACTAGATGCATTTTTTCCATTAAATGTCTCCAAAAATCAGCCTGCATCCTCCTATAAACTGAAGGTCAGTGATGGGAGCTATTAGTTTGGGGTGGGCTGTAGCTCTCCCAGTTACGTCCGATGCCAAGCCATTGAAACTAAAACAAGTCTTATAAGCCGTAAAATACAGTATACACAATTCAGGAGGTCCCCAATGTGTTTATAAGTTGAGGATTTACTATGTATCCTCTGTGTCGCTGTATTATTTGTAATGGTTGACAAAGCTCCAGGAGAGCAAAACTATGCCACAATTAAATGTCACATTAGTTGCACTTGTGACCTTTTACTTAACAGTAAATACTATGAAAACATTTTAAGTTAATCCTCACCTTGGTAGGATTTTAGAGTTGATTTTGATTGACGTTTGACAGGACATCACCCGGGAGATGCAGAAACTCCGGAGCGTCTGGCGATCCAAGAGAACAGCCCGGGCGGAGGTAGCGGAGGCGGCAGCGGAGTCGTGTCGAGTGGACGTCGTCTCAGTCGGCAACTCCGCCGACTCCTTGTCTCAGGGGTCAAGAGCTTCTTCCAACACTTCTCTAAATACCATTGAATACCAGAGTACCAATGGTAGCAGTCCTCATTCTCAGGTGAGTGTTGTTGTTTGGTAGCAATCCACACTTGCAATCCACACTTGCAATCCACACTTGCAATCCACACTTGCAATCCACACTTGCAATCACACTATAATCCACACTTGTAATCCACACTTGTAATCCACACTTGTAATCCACACTTGCAATCCACACTTTGTCCACACTT
>WNWK01032485.1:0-21864 GCA_009830355.1 Cherax destructor
GAATCCGTTCCCCACTTCCTCAGAGTCAGCGGTTGCCACCCCCAGTAACTTTGATGCATGGAAACTTGGTCTTGTCTAGCTGGTCTACGGTAGAGACTGTCCAGGTGGGTGGAATTACTGGAGGTGACACACAGAAAACTGCGTCCAGTAATTACACCCACCAAGACAGCCACGACCGTACACCAGCTAGACGAGACCAAGCTGCCACACAGCTCACCCACCCAGGAGAGGCTAATTAAGAACAATTTTGGAATTCCCTTTATGTTACACTATGAATTTATACTGAGTTCAAGCTTTTTTACTTATTTAGCAGTTTAAAAGTATTTGTGAACGACATTCTTAGTGAAACATGTAGATATATATAGATAGACACGTTTGAGACACTAATGGAGGACTGTCATGTGTAACATGTTATTATATATGAATGAATGCAATACTTACGTGTTATTGTGTATGGATGTCATATGTACGTGTTCTTGTGTGTTGATGAATGTCATGAGAGCAGAGTTAGCCAGGCTGACAGCAGAGTCAGCCAGGCTGACAGTAGAGTCAGCCAGGCTGACAGCTGTACTACGGAACTGTGCTCTTCTTTATTGTGAATTATTATGTAGATCATACAAGTTTTCTTCTGATGTTTACTTTTCACTTACATCTACACATACATACACATCACTACAAACACCATGCTACGAACACACATACATATATACATGTGTACACGTTCTCATAAGCATATCTACACTTTCCCACACCATTGTTTATATTAATGAATACTATATAAATTAGAAATAATTATTAAATAATTCCCTCAGTTTTCACATATAACTTCTCTCACCTCTTCAATAATGACATAAAAACATTCACCACAACAGATGGAAAAAAACTCGGTGATGAAAAAAAAAGTATCAACTTGGATGATTCGATCTACTGACAATAAGACTGTTGGTGGGGGCTGCCACAACCTGGTCAGTAAGACTGTGTGTTAATGTTGGTGGGGGCTGCCACAACCTGGTCAGTAAGACTGTGTGTTAATGTTGGTGGGGGCTGCCACAACCTGGTCAGTAAGACTGTGTGTTAATGTTAGTGGTGGCTGCCACAACCTGGCCAGTACAACTGTGTTAATGTCTCCGATACTGTTGTTATGTACTGTGATGTATGAATGTTAACAAATATTGCACACTGAATGTTGTGGTGCACTGTGTTGCAGAGATATATGGCACAAAGTCAGTAAGTAATGAAAAAGACACAATTGTAGAAGGTAAGTATTGAATGAAGAAGTTTGTTTCACAGGTGAAAGTTCCTCTTTGCTGTTGTGGGTTTTTTCACCACTATCGTTGTGTTGTAATGTGTATAAAGTCTGTCTGCTACACCACAGTTAATAACACTGTATGTAACCTGTTTGGTAAATACCTGATAGAAGACTTATTGGCACTATTCTTTTCTTAGGATTCTGTTGTTAGTATTCAAGTGTATAAGACTGGACGTTATTATTAGAATACTACTGGAAGAATTATTACAAAAATACTTTCGGCAGAAGATCACTGGAAGGTGTCTGCAGGAAATAGTGTTGGCAGGACTCTGCTGGGAAAAGACTTTAGGTAGCGGATCGTTGGTTACGTATAAGATGTATCAAGTCAGCTGTTAATATAGCAATACATAAAACAGTACAGTAACACACAAAACAATAAAGTAACTCATTAAACAGTATAATAACAATAAAACAGTATAGTGTCACATAAAACATTATAGAAATACATAAAACAGTACATTGAGACATAAAACAGTATAGTGACACACAAATAAGTACTATAACACATAAAACAGCTTAATAACAAAACAAACAGCAAAATAACACATAAAAAATATACACCATAAAAAAGTACAACACAGAAGAACAGTATAATACAAAATAATTAAAAAAAAACAATGTTGCAACATTCAAGACCAGTAAACTACAAAATAATTAAATAAAAATAACAATGTTGCAACATACAAGACCAGTAAACTACAAAAACACAGATGACCAGTACAGTACAATAACACAGAAGACAAGTACAGAAAAATAACACAGAAGACCAGTACAGTACAATAACAAAGAAGACCAGTACAGTACAATAACACAGAAGACCAGTACAGTACAATAACACAGAAGACCAGTATAGTACAATAACACAGAAGACCAGTACAGTACAATAACACAGAAGACCAGTACAGTACAATAACACAGAAGACCAGTACAGTACAATAACACAGAAGACCAGTACAGTACAATAACACAGAAGACCAGTACAGTACAATAACACAGAAGACCAGTACAGTACAATAACACAAAAGACCAGTACAGTTCAATAACACAGAAGACCAGTACAGTAAAATAACACAAGACCAGTACAGAATAATAACACAGAAGACCAGTACAGTACAGTGACACATAAGACAAGTACAGTACAATAACACAGAAAACCAGTACAGTACAATAACACAGAAGACCAGTACAGTACAATACCACATAAGACCAGTACAGTATAATAACACAGAAGACCAGTACAGTACAATACCACAGAAGACCAGTACAGAATAATAACACAGAAGACCAGTACAGTACAGTGACACATAAGACCAGTACAGTACAATAACACAGAAGACCAGTACAGTACAATAACTCAGAAGACCAGTATAGTACAATACCACAGAAGAACAGTACAGTACAATAACAGAAGACCAGTACAGTACAAAACACAGAAGACAAGTACAGTACAATAACGCAGAATAACAGTACAGTACATTAACACAGAAAACCAGTACAGTACAGTAACACAGAAGACCAGTTCAGAACAATAACTCAAAATATTAGTACAGTACAATAACACAGAAGACTAGTACAGTATAATAACACAGAATAACAGTACAGTACAGTAACACAGAAGACCAGTACAGTACAATAGCACAAAAGACCAGTACAGTACAGTAACACAGAAGACCAGTACAGTACAATAGCAGAGAAGACCAGTACAGTACACTAACACAGAAGATTAGTACAGTGAAATAACTCAGAAGACCAGTACAGTACAATTACACAGAAGACTAGAACAGTACAATAACAAAAGACCAGTGCAGTGCAAAACACAGAAGACCAGTACAGTACAATAACGCAGAATAACAGTACAGTACATTAACACAGAAAACCAGTACAGTACAATACCACAGAAGACCAGTACAGTACAGTAGCACAGGAGACCAGTTCAGTACAGTAACACACAAGACCAGTACAGTACAATACCAAAGAAGACCAGTACAGTACAGCAACACAGAACACCAGTACAGTACAATAACTCATACGACCAGTACATTATAATAACACAGAAGACCAGTACAGTACAATAACACAAAAGACCAGTACAGTACAGAAACAAAGAAGACCAGTGCAGTACACTAACGTAGAAGACTAGTACAGTACAATAACACAGAGAACCTTTATTGTACAGTAACTCAGAAGACCAATACAGTACAGTAACACAGACGACCAGTACATTACAGAAACACAGACTACCAGTACAGTACACTAACACAGAAGACCAGTACTGTCAATATCACTGAAGACCAGTACAGTACAATAACACATAAAACTAGTACAGTAACACAGAAGACCAGTACAGTACAATAGCACAGAAGACCAGTTCAGTACAATAGCACAGAAGACCAGTACATTACAGTAACACAGAAGACTAGTACAGTACAATACTCAGAAGTCCAGTACAGTACATAACACAGAAGACCAGTACTGGTCTTCTGTATTATTGTACTGTACTGATCGTCTGTGTTAGTGTGCTGTACTGGTTTTCTGTGTTACTCTACTGGTCTTGTGTGCTATTGTACTGAACTGGTTTTCTGTGTTACTGTACTGGTCTTCTGTGTTATGTAATGTACTGTTCTTCTTTGTTACTGTTCTGGTCTTCTGTGTTATTGTACTGTACTGGTCTTCTGTTACTGTACTGGTCTTCTGGGTTATTGAATTGTACTGGTCTTCTGTGTTACTGAATTGTACTGGTCTTCTGTGTTACTGTACTGGTTCTCTGTGTTACTGTACTGTTGTTCTGTGTTACTGTACTGGTATTCTTTGTTACTGTACTGGTGTTCTGTGTTACTGTACTGGTATTCTGTGTTATTGTACTGATGTTCTGTGTTACTGTACTGGTCTTCTGTGTTACTGTACTGGTCTTCTGTGTTACTGTACTGGTATTCTGTGTTACTGTACAGGTGTTCTGTGTTACTGTATTGGTATTCTCTGTTATTGTAGTGGTCTTCTGTGTTACTGTATAGGTCTTCTGTGTTACTGTCCTGGTCTTCGTGTTACTGCAGTGTACTGGGTGGTGTTTGCTTGTGGGCTTGGTGAGTGGGGTGGTGGTGTTGCTGGGTGGGCTTGTTGAGTGGGGTGGTGGTGTTGCTGGTTGGCTTGGTGAGTGGGGTGGTGGTGTTGCTGGGTGGGCTTGGTGAGTGGGGTGGTGGTGTTGCTGGATTGGTTTCGTGTGTGGGGTGGTGGTGTTGCTGAGTGGGCTTGGTGAGTGGGTGGTGGTGTTGCTGGGTGGGCTTGGTGAGTGGGTGGTGGTGTTGCTGGGTGGGCTTGGTGAGTGGAGTGGTGGTGTTGCTGGAGTGGGCTTGATGAGTGGGGTGGTGGTGTTGCTGGGTGGGCTTGGTGAGTGGGGTGGTGGTGTTGCTGGATTGGTTCGTGTGTGGGGTGGTGGTGTTGCTGGAGTGGGCTTGGTGAGTGGGTGGTGGTGTTGCTGGGTGGGCTTGGGAGTGGGTGGTGGTGTTGCTGGGTGGGCTTGGTGAGTGGGGTGGTGGTGTTGCTGGTTGTGCTTGGTGAGTGAGGTGGTGGTGTTGCTGGGTGGGCTTGGTGAGTCGGGTGGTGGTTGCTGGGTGGGCTTGGTGAGTGGGTGGTGGTGTTGCTGGGTGGGCTTGGTGAGTGGGTGGTGGTGTTGCTGAATGGGCTTAGTGAGTGGGTGGTGGTGTTGCTGGGTGGGCTTGGTGAGTGGAGTGGTAGTGTTGCTGGTGGGCTTGGTGAGTGGGGTGGTGGTGTTGCTGGGTGGGCTTGGTGAGTGGGGTGGTGGTATTGCTGGGTGGGCTTGGTGAGTGGGAGGGGACACGGCAGTAAAGCCTTGAAACATTTTAGCTTCTTAATAATATAGGTACATGATGGGAGGCAACACAACCCGGCGAGTCACAGTCACTACTGACTGATAAACAACTGTATTTAATACACAACTCTAATAAATAAACCAAGTCATGATAAATTGAGAACTTTTACCGATAACACCGAGAGGCTGGTCCATAGGTACTCAGGTGAACAGATCCCGGTCCATAAGTACTCACGTGAACAGAGCCCGTCCATACGTCCTCAGGAACAAAGGCCGGTCCATAGGTACTCAGGTGAACAGAGGCTGGTCCATAGGTACTCGGATGAATAGACTGGACAATAGGTTCTCAATTGAACAGAGCCCAGTCCATAGGTACTCAGGTGAACAGAGTCCAGTCGATAGGTACTCAGGTGAACAGAGCCCATTACATAGGTACTCAGGTGAACAGAGCCCAGTCCATAGGTACTCAGGTGATCAGAGCCCGTCCCATAGGTACTCAGGTGAACAGAAGCTGGTCCATAGGTACTCAGGCGAACAGAGGCTGGTCCATAGGTACTCAGGTGAACAGAGGCTGGATAATAGGTACTTACGTTAACAGGGACAATACTCAGACTAGACAACTTATCTCTCATATTTTTGTTCCTTGCTACAAGAGTAGGTCACCTGAGTGTTCCTTGCTACAAGAGTAGGTCACCTGAGTGTTACTATTTTATAACGGCTTACACAGTAAAGTGTAATAATAATAATAATAATAAAATAATAATAAAAAAGAAGAAGAAGAAGAAAGAAGAAGAAGAAGAAGAAGAAGAAGAAGAAGAAGAAGAAGAAGAAGAGAGAAGAGAAGAAGAAGAAGAAGAAGAAGAAGAAGAAAGAAGAAAGAAGAAGAAGAAGAAGAAGAAGAAGAAGAAGAAGAAGAAGAAGAAGAAGAAGAAGAAGAAGAAGAAGAAAGAAGAAGAAGAAGAAGAAGAAGAAGAAGAAGAAGAAGAAGAAGAAGAAGAAGAAGAAGAAGAAGAAGAGAAGAAGAAGAAAGAAGAAGAAGAAGAAGAAGAAGAAGAAGAAGAAAAAGAAGAAGAATAAGAAGAATAGAAGAATAAGAAGAATAAGAAGAATAAGAAGAAGAAGAAGAAGAGTTGTGTGCCTCAGCGTATATATGAAGTATTTACACTAATCCCAAGTTTAGAGATTAACATTTTTTTAACTGGTTGTGGACAGGTTACATACAGTGTTATTAACTCTGGTGTAGCAGACACACTTTATACACATCACAGCACAACGATGGTGGTGAATAAAAGACAAAATAGTAGAGAGGAACTTTCACCTGAGAAATAAGCTTCTTCATTCAATAGTTCCCTTCTACAACTGTGTAAATAACAAAAAAGCTCAGTACCATGACTGGAGCAATACACAAATAACCCGCACATAGCAGAGGGAAGCTTACCACTAATTCATTCTTCTAAACTACGGAAGAAACTTCAACGTCTTATGTCAGACAGTCCTTGGTCAAAATTCTCCCTTACCGTGTTACTAATCTGTCTTGTGTCACACTCTCCAAGCATTAGCTCGAACTTCTTGGTTTTGGTCTCTCCTATGACACTTCACCTGCCCCTCGCGCTAACATTGACCTGATTAGCTTTTTTGATTCCTTTCGTCAGTCTCGCTCTCGTAATCTTCCTGACTTGTCCACTTTTCGTGGCGCTCTCCTTCCTGCTCTGGATAGTCTGTTGTCTAAGAATTATCACCTTCCTCGCCACTATCAACTTGACCTTTCTTCTCTTAAATCTAACACTAACATTGTCATTCTCTCTTCTGACAAAGGTAATTCGGTAGTTATCCTTGATCGCGAGAATTACCTCCGTGAAGCTGAAGTCTTGCTCTCTGACTCACGTACCTACACTCCTCTCGTTTCCAACCCTCTTGATCGCATCAAGAGAACTTTCAACAAGAAACTAAGGACTCTCTTCGACCTCTGTCCTCCTAACTTTGACCTTGTTCAACGTTTTCGTGTCATTTGTCCCTCTCTGCTCTATTTCTATGGTCTTCCCAAAACGCATAAACCTGATATTCCTCTTCGGCCCATCATATCCTCTAGAGTTTGTCTCATATTCTCTTGTTTCTTGGCTGGCCAAAACCCTCACTCCCTTTCTTGGTACTTTTTCTCCTGCTCATCTTCGTCACTCTCAAGACTTCATGAAACGTGTTCGCCCTCTCTCTCCCGACCTGTAAGATGCTTAGTCTTGATGTTGAGTCCCTCTTCACTAATGTCCCTCTTGATGATATCCTCAATTTTCTCAGAGAGAAGGCCAATGAAGGGTTACTTCATCTCCCTATACCTACTGATGTCTTTCTTGATCTTATTCGCCTTTGTGTGGACTCTAATTCCTTTTCCTTCCAAGGTAAATATTATTCTCAAACCTTCGGTGTCGCTCTCCTCTATCTCCTGTTCTTGCTAATCTTTACATGGAATACTTCAAGACTGTTCTTCTTCCCATTATTGATGTACGTCCTTCACTCTGGCTCCGCTATGTAGATGACATCTTTGTTCTTTGGCCTCATGACTCTAGTCTCTTCCAACCATTTCTTGATGCTCTTAATAATCTTGCCCCTTCCATTAAATTTAAAGCTGATTGGGAATCTAGTTCCTTGTTTCCTTTCCTTGATGTTCATGTCCACCACTCAGATACAGGTTTTGCCTTTTCCGTGTACCGCAAGCCTATGCACAGTGGCATATATATTCACTACTTTTCTTATCATGCTTCCTCTGTCAAGAAAAGTGTTCTTATCTCCCTCTTTCTCCGTGCTCTCCGCATTTATGATCCTCAGTTCCTTGAAGCAGAAATTTCCACTCATAAGAACATAAGAATGGAGGAACACTGCAGAAGGCCTACTGGCCTATACAAGGCAGGTCCCTATCAAAACCACCACTACCTAAGAATTCACTCCTGCACCCACGACACCAATCAAACCCAGCCCTTCCCACTCATATATTTGTCCAATCTCTTTTTAAAGCCACCCAAGGTCCTAGCCTCTATCACCCTAATCGGAAGATTGTTCCACGCATCTACAACTCTGTTCGAAAACCAGTACTTGCCTATGTCCTTTCTAAATCTAAATTTATCCAATTTAAATCCGTTATTTCTGGTTCTTACTTGGTTCGATATCCTCAGTATTTTATTAATATCTCCTTTGTTTATGCCCATCATCCACTTGTACACCTCGATGATATCTCCCCTCATTCTACGTCTCTCCAGAGAGTGGAGATTCAACGCTCTAAGTCTATCATCATACGGGAGATTTCTTATACTGTAAATCATTTTAGTCATTCTTCTTTGTATGTTCTCCAATGAATCTATATCCATCCTGTAGTAAGGAGACCAAAACTGAGCTGCATAATCCAAATGAGGTCTCACTAGTGATGTATAGAGCTGTAAAATAACTTTTGGACTTCTGTTGCTTATACTTCTTGAAATAAATCCTAGTAATCTGTTAGCCTTATTGCGCACACTTAGGCACTGTTGTCTTGGCTTTAGATTCCTGCTTACCATGACTCCCAAGTCTTCATAATTCATTTTCCCGCCTTGGCTACCCTTCCCATTTCATAGACTCTGCCTTCTCATGTGCTAAACGGACTTTCTTCTCTCCCAAATTCTCTACTCCTGGGAACTTTCCTGTCCTCTGCCTTCCCTATATTTCCAGCCTTTCTAATCTCAATAACTCTCTGCGTTCCTTAGACATCAAACTTACTTTTCGCTATTGATGCTCCTGGTGTCTACTCTATTTCCTGTTCCTCCTGTCCTCTTCTGGATCACATCATCCTATTGACTGGTCTTCTGCTAAAACTGTCTAACCTACTTCTGGTTTTCACAGTCGCCGTCTGGATGAATCCTCCATTATACACAACTTTCCTTGTATGACTCTTAGTCGTGGCTTTGTCTCTGTAGATGCTTTCCTTTCCCATTACAATGTTAAATGCTCCAAACTTCAGAACACTCGTGACTTAACCTGATTCTTTTTTTCTCCTTCTCCCTCTTCCCCTTTCCTGTTTCCTCTTTGTTCTTTGTGTTTTCATTTTTCTGCCTTGTGTGTTTGGTCCTTTATTATTTTTTTCCCTCTGTGTTTTTGTTCCTACCCTTTGTGGGCCCCAGCTCCCTTGTGGGCCCCTAGCTCCCTTGCAGTGCTCCTCTTTCTTGGTCTTTCACTGATTCTACTACTACTGCTAATACTACTACTACCTCTACCACTACCTTTCTACTTTCTTTCCTTACCTCCTTTGTCCCGTCCCTGTCTGCTGTCTGTTAATGTGACTTTGTAAATGGTCCAAGTCGGACCGAAACGTCGTGGAAAGCTGCCCTCTCCTGTGTGCGGGTTATGTGTGTACAACTGTGTCCTTTACATTACTTACCGGTGTTGTGCCATAAGTCTCTGCAACACAGTGCAACACAACATTCACTGTGTAAACATTCACACATCACAGTAAATAACAAGAATATCGGAGACATTAACACAAATACGGACTGGCGAAGTATTACGAAATGTTCAGAAATGTTTTATTCGTGCACTGCTGTTGGCATCTTTCCTGAGTCTCAGACTCTTTCGGACTTTTTCCAGGTTTGTGTTTTTGAATTTTAATGGACAAGTTTCATGACACTTTGCATTATTGTTTTGCCTACCATCTTAATTAGGTATTTCAGGATTAGTAGGTATAGGAGAAGAATTGAAGCTATGAAAAAATGGTATGTTATTTGAATGGCCTGGATCAAGATGGGATTTTTTTGTATCTGAAATTAGGTACTTGATGGTGTAGATTCTATAATCCCAATACAAAAATATTAAACTATGATACAGATGGAAATGTCCTTCACAGGTATTCTCAAGAGAAAATAGGAATATTACCAGTGTCTAGGAGGAGGAGGAGCACACCAGCGGTTACTGGACACAATACACACAGCAGAAGCTAAAGAAACTCCTGAGTTAACTAGATACCTCACGTATATATCAGCATTTTTTGAGAGAGTGAACGAAAGCACTGAGAGAACAATTAGGAACAATTTTCAGCAGTCACTTCAGGACAGCTGGCAGAGAGATGCAAGACAGCTGGTGCAGTCCCGTCCTTTACGAAAGGTGACCAACTGTGTCGCTGACACAGTAAAGTTATGCAGAAAATTATGAAAATAATAGTGGAACACCTGGAATGTAAATAATAACTAACTTTGTTAAAGAGATGGTAAATCCTGCCTTACAAACCTGCTAAAGTTCTGTGACGAGGTTAGAGAAGTGAAGCAAGAGAAGAGACAACTGGCCGGACCACTTCTATAGTTGTGAACTGTAAGAAGGATCTTGATGCAGTGTTGATGCACCTTGATGACTATCACGGTGAACTGTAAGAAGGATCTTGATGCAGTGTTGATGCACCTTGATGACTATCAAGGTGAACTGTAAGAAGGATCTTGATGCAGTGTTGATGCACCTTGATGACTATCAAGGTGAACTGTAAGAAGGATCTTGATGCAGTGTTGATGCACCTTGATGTCTATCAAGGTGAACTGAAATTTTATCTCCGAGCATTTATTATAATAATTTGCATTACACTGAGGTCGATTTAGAACAGTTTTGTATATAAAAAACGAAATCATAATATGAACTATACAAGTTAGAACTGTCTGGCGGATACTTGACCTGGGGAGAGATTGAGGTAGGAAGCTAGAGGTGAGGATACTGAGAGAGACGAGGCAAGCCTTTGTGAAGTGAAGGAAAGACATTGGGAGAGGAGCAAGGAGCGCGTGCACGCGCATGCACACGAAACACACACATACACACACACACACAGTGAAGAGGCGGGGCCAGGAGCTATGAATCGACACCTGCAACCACAAATAGGTGAGTACAAATAGGTGAGTACACACACACACACACACACACATACACACACACACACACACACACACACACACAGAAACACTACAGGAAGGTCATATGCAGATATAAGATGGTAAACAGTGTCCCAGAATTTAACAAAGTGTCATGGCAGGTGGTTTATACAAAGGCTGCTTCCTTGTTAAGTGATGCAACAATATTGAAAAAGTCATTAGAGAAAAGTGCACTCAACATATTAACTGGTAAACAATTTGAATTTCTGTCTACAAAATCCTGTGTTTATAATATAGAAGAAATTATTGAATAAAGAAATGACTGGAGACATAACATTTACATAGACTATCAGAAAACCTTTATCAGTGTTATCAGAGATACAAAGATCACTGAGTTATATGCAGTGATTTCAGAGATATAAATTATGCTTATACATAATAACACCAGAGATACAAAGATCACAGTTTTAGACTTAGAAAAATTAGAAATATCAGACATATAAATGTTACGTAATATTACATATAAATATCGGTGATAGGAAGATCACAATAACACGAGCAATACAAGTATCACACTGTTTTACATGGTATCAAAACTGATAAGGAAGTTATTCATAGAAACATGTGAAAATGCAGAAGAACTCAAATAAGAACATAAGAAGCTATGACATTTAAATAGATGAAAATAATAAACAACAAGTGGCATCACCATGGTGGTCTAGGTAGAGGAGTTCATCTCTTCTGGCTGGACTATGTTTCCAGCCTACCCGGGCGGGTGTTTTTACTGGGCGCAGATTTCGGTGTGTCCTCCCTAGTAATTACATCTGCTCGTATATATTGATATTTAAACACTTGTGTTCTAATATCATACGTAGGCTGGACTCCATGGTGTTGCCGCATTTGAAGAGTTAAGTTCCTCTCTGAGGAAATGCTGTGTTTGGGGTTCACAGCTCTCAACGTCCCCCTCAAATGATGCAGTTTAATCCCCATTTTTTTCCTTTTATAACATGATAATATTTTGCTAAATGAGTGTGAGTGTAGAACACATTTTCACACATTGTCAAGGAGTGTAAACACTGACTGATCGAAACGTTCTAACATGAAAGTTTGTTCTGGAAAGTGTATTGTAAATTGTACTCTGCGTTGTCTTTTTTTTTAAGTAATAATCGTACTCATAACGAGAGATCATAATATTACTGAGACCTGATGTGTTGTAGTTAATTAACACTGTTAAACATTACTCAGGTATTCAACATTCGCGTTCCTGAATCACTTAAGGACACCTAATTAACGACAAATCTATTTAGAAATAATTGATTTACATAACTTTAAAAATGTCTATCAAAGTTTATTAAAGTCTGTTATTTACGCATAGTTATTTGTCTGCACTTACAAGTACGAGGGAACATTCAGTCTGGTGAATGTCATCACTTACAAGTACGAGGGAACATTCAGTCTGGTGAATGTCACCACGTACAAGTACGAGGGAACATTCAGTCTGGTGAATGTCATCACTTACAAGTACGAGGGAACATTCAGTCTGGTGAATGTCACCACGTACAAGTACGAGGGAACATTCAGTCTGGTGAATGTCATCACTTACAAGTACGAGGAACATTCAGTCTGGTGAATGTCACCACGTACAAGTACGAGGGAACATTCAGTCTGGTGAATGTCATCACTTACAAGTACGAGGGAACATTTAGTCTGGTGAATGTCACCACGTACAAGTACGAGGGAACATTCAGTCTGGTGAATGTCATCACTTACAAGTACGAGGGAACATTCAGTCTGGTGAATGTCATCACTTACAAGTACGAGGGAACATTCAGTCTGGTGAATGTCATCACTTACAAGTACGAGGAACATTCAGTCTGGTGAATGTCATCACTTACAAGTACGAGGGAACATTCACTCTGGTGAATGTCATCACTTACAAGTACGAGGGAACATTCAGTCTGGTGAATGTCACCACTTACAAGTGCGAGGGAACATTCAGTCTGGTGAATGTCATCACTTACAAGTACGAGGGAACATTCAGTCTGGTGAATGTCATCACTTACAAGTGCGAGGGAACATTCAGTCTGGTGAATGTCATCACTTACCAGTACGAGGTAACATTCAGTCTGGTGAATGTCATCACTTACAAGTACGAGGGAACATTCAGTCTGGTGAATGTCATCACTTACAAGTACGAGGTAACATTCAGTCTGGTGAATGTCATCCCTTACAAGTACGAGGGAACATTCAGTCTGGTGAATGTCATCACTTACAAGTACGAGGCAACATTCAGTCTGGTGAATGTCATCACTTACAAGTGCGAGGGAACATTCAGTCTGGTGAATGTCATCACTTACAAGTACGAGGGAACATTCAGTCTGGTGAATGTCATCACTTACAAGTACAAGGGAACATTCAGTCTGGTGAATGTCATCACTTACAAGTACGAGGGAACATTCAGTCTGGTGAATGTCATCACTACAATCGAGGAACATTCAGTCTGGTGAATGTCATCACTTACAAGTACAGGGAACATTCAGTCTGGTAATGTCATCACTTACAAGTACGAGGGAACATTCAGTCTGGTGAATGTCATCACTTACAAGTACGAGGGAACATTCAGTCTGGTGAATGTCATCACTTACAAGTACGAGGGAACATTCAGTCTGGTGAATGTCATCACTTACAAGTACGAGGGAACATTCAGTCTGGTGAATGTCATCACTTACAAGTACGAGGAACATTCAGTCTGGTGAATGTCATCCTTACAAGTACGAGGAACATTCAGTCTGGTGAATGTCATCACTTACAAGTACGAGGGAACATTCAGTCTGGTGAATGTCATCACTTACAAGTACGAGGGAACATTCAGTCTGGTGAATGTCATCACTTACAAGTCGAGGAAATTCAGTCTGGTGAATGTCACCACTTACAAGTACGAGGAACATTCAGTCTGGTGAATGTCATCACTTAAGTAGAACATTCAGTCTGGTGAATGTCATCACTTACAAGTGCGATGGAACATTCAGTCTGGTGAATGTCATCACTTACCAGTACGAGGGAACATTCAGTCTGGTGAATGTCATCACTTACAAGTGCGATGGAACATTCAGTCTGGTGAATGTCATCACTTACAAGTACGAGGCAACATTCAGTCTGGTGAATGTCATCACTTACAAGTGCGATGGAACATTCAGTCTGGTGAATGTCATCACTTACAAGTACAAGGGAACATTCAGTGTGGTGAATGTCATCACTTACAAGTACGAGGGAACATTCAGTCTGGTGAATGTCATCACTTACAAGTGCGATGGAACATTCAGTCTGGTGAATGTCATCTCTTACAAGTACAAGGGAACCTTCAGTCTGGTGAATGTCATCACTTACACCACATTCACCAGACTAGAATCAATTATAGCTGCCTGCCTAACAAATTTACTGACGTTTTTCAATAAAACATTTGAGGCAGTAGACAGTGATAAAGAATATGATATAGTTTACTTGGATTTCAGTAAGGCCTTCGATAGAGTACCTCACAAGAGACTCTTAAGAAAGGTGGCAGCTCATGGTATAGGAGGTAAAGTTCTAGCATGGATAGACGCATGGCTTACCAATAGAAAGCAGAGAGTTTCCATTAATGGGGTCAAATCTGAATGGGGATTAGTCACTAGTGGCGTTCCACAAGGATCAGTTTTAGGCCCATTGTTGTTCATAATTTACATAAATGACCTTGATGAAGGAATTGCAAGTGACATGAGTAAATTTGCTGATGATACAAAAATAGACCGTATGATTCATTCTGAGGAGGATACCAGTGAACTCCAGGAGGATTTGGACAAATTAATGTCTTGGTCTGAAAAGTGGCAGATGAAGTTCAATATGGACAAGTGTAAGGTACTAGTCCTTGGTAATGAAAATATCCCTCGAATTTATAAACTAAGTGAAGTAGAGCTTGATCATACAGAATGTGAAAAAGACTTGGGAGTCATGGTAAGCAGGAATCTAAAGCCAAGACAACAGTGCCTAAGTGTGCGCAATAAGGCTAACAGATTATTAGGATTTATTTCAAGAAGTATAAGCAACAGAAGTCCAAAAGTTATTTTACAGCTCTATACATCACTAGTGAGACCTCATTTGGATTATGCAGCTCAGTTTTGGTCTCCTTACTACAGGATGGATATAGATTCATTGGAGAACATACAAAGAAGAATGACTAAAATGATTTACAGTATAAGAAATCTCCCGTATGAAGATAGACTTAGAGCGTTGAATCTCCACTCTCTGGAGAGACGTAGAATGAGGGGAGATATCATCGAGGTGTACAAGTGGATGATGGGCATAAACAAAGAAGATATTAATAAAATACTGAGGATATCGAACCAAGTAAGAACCAGAAATAACGGATTTAAATTGGATAAATTTAGATTTAGAAAGGACATAGGCAAGTACTGGTTTTCGAACAGAGTTGTAGATGCGTGGAACAATCTTCTGAGTACTGTGATAGAGGCTAGGACCTTGGGTGGCTTTAAAAAGAGATTGGACAAATATATGAGTGGGAGGGGCTGGGTTTGATTGGTGTCGTGAGTACGGGAATAAATTCTTAGGTAGTGGTCGTTTTGATATGGACCTGCCTTGTATGGGCCAGTAGGCCTTCTGCAGTGTTCCTCCATTCTTATGTTCTTATGTACTTACAAGTACGAGGGAACATGCAGTCTGGTCAATGTCATCACTTGTAAGTGATGACATTCATCAGACTGAATGTTCCCTCGTACTTGTAAGTGATGACATTCACCAGACTGAATGTTCCCTCGTACTTGTAAGTGATGACATTCACCAGACTGAATGTTCTCTCGTACTTGTAAGTGATGACATTGACCAGACTGCATGTTCCCTCGTACTTGTAAGTACGAGGAACATTCAGTCTGGTGAATGTCATCACTACAAGTACGAGGAACATTCAGTCTGGTGAATGTCATCACTTACAAGTACGAGGGAACATTCAGTCTGGTGAATGTCATCACTTACAAGTACGAGGGAACATTCAGTCTGGTGAATGTCACCACTTACAAGTACGAGGAACATTCAGTCTGGTGAATGTCATTTCTAACGAATTTATGTCCATTCTGTAATATGGAGACCAGAACTGAGCTGCGTAATCTAGGTGAGGCCTTACTAATGATGTATAAAGCTGTAATATAACCTCTGGACTTCTGTTGCTAACACTTCTTGATATAAATCCCAGTAATCTATTTGCCTTATTACGTACGCTTAGGCATTGCTGTCTTGGTTTAAGGTTGCTGCTTACCATCACCCCCAAGTCCTTCTGCAATCTGTATGGCTAAGTTCTACGTTATTTAACTTATAAGTGCTTGGGTTATGGACACTCCTGAGCTTCAGAACCTTGCATTTATCTACATTGAACTGCATCTGCCACTTTTCTGACCACGAATTAAGTTTGTCTAAATCTTCCTGAAGTTCTATGACATCTATGTTTGAATCAATTATCCTACCTATCTTCGTGTCGTCGGCGAATTTGCTCATATCACTAGTAATTCCCTCATCAAGGTCATTGATATATATTATAAATAACAATGGGCCTAAGACTGATCCCTGTGGAACACCACTTGTTACAAGTCCCCATTCGGATTTAACCCCATTTATGCACACTCTCTGCTTCCTATTGGTGAGCCATGACTCGATCCATGACAGCACTTTTCCCCAATGCCATGAGCTGCCACTTTCTTTAATAGTCTCTGGTGCGGTACTCTATCAAAAGCCTTACTAAAGTCTAAATAAACAATATCGAATTCTTTATCGTGATCAACAGCCTCAAAAGCTTTACTGAAGAAGGTTAATAAATTAGATAGGCAGGAACGGCCCTCTGAATCCATGCTGGGTATCATTAATCAAATTATGGTTATCTAGATGGCTTCTAATAATATCAGCTATAATTGACTCTAGTAATTTGCCTACAATTGAGGTCAGGCTTATTGGGGGTAGTTTGACGGTAGTGACTTGTCCCCTGCTTTAAAAATAGGAATTACATTAGCCATCTTCCACATATCAGACACTACACCTGTTTGAAGAGATAAATTAAAAATGTTAGATATTGGTTCACAGAGTTCCATTTTGCATTCCTTAAGAACCCTTGCAAAAAGCTCATCAGGACCCGGCGATTTATTTTGTTTCAGTCGGTCCAGCTGTTTCATAATCATTTCGCTAGTGACTGTGATATTACAAAGTGACTGTGATATTACATAAATCAAACCCAGCCCCTCCCACTCATATATTTGTCCAATCTCTTTTTAAAGCCACCCAAGGTCCTAGCCTCTATCACAGTACTCGGAAGATTGTTCCACGCATCTACAACTCTGTTCGAAAACCAGTACTTGCCTATGTCCTTTCTAAATCTAAATTTATCCAATTTAAATCCGTTATTTCTCGTTCTTACTTGGTTCGATATCCTCAGTATTTTATTAATATCTCCTTTGTTTATGCCCATCATCCACTTGTACACCTCGATGATATCTCCCCTCATTCTACGTCTCTCCAGAGAGTGGAGATTCAACGCTCTAAGTCTATCTTCATACGGGAGATTTCTTATACTGTAAATCATTTTAGTCATTCTTCTTTGTATGTTCTCTAATGAATCTATATCCATCCTGTAGTAAGGAGACCAAAACTGAGCTGCATAATCCAAATGAGGTCTCACTAGTGATGTATAGAGCTGTAAAATAACTTTTGGACTTCTGTTGCTTATACTTCTTATACTTACAAGTACGAGGGAACATTCAGTCTGGTGAATGTCATCACTTACAAGTACGAGGGAACATTCAGTCTGGTGAATGTCATCACTTACAAGTGCAAGGGAACATTCAGTCTGGTGAATGTCATCACTTACAAGTACGAGGGAACATTCAGTCTGGTGAATGTCATCACTTACAAGTGCGAGGGAACATTCAGTCTGGTGAATGTCATCACTTACAAGTACGAGGGAACATTCAGTCTGGTGAATGTCATCACTTACAAGTACGAGGGAACATTCAGTCTGGTGAATGTCATCACTTACAAGTACGAGGGAACATTCAGTCTGGTGAATGTCATCACTTACAAGTACCAGAGAACATTCAGTCTGGTGAATGTCATCACTTACAAGTACGAGGGAACATTCAGTCTGGTGAATGTCATCACTTACAAGTGCGAGGGAACATTCAGTTTGGTGAATGTCATCACTTACAAGTGCGAGGGAACATTCAGTCTGGTGAATGTCATCACTTACAAGTACGAGAGAACATTCAGTCTGGTGAATGTCATCACTTACAAGTACGAGGGAACATTCAGTCTGGTGAATGTCATCACTTACAAATACGAGGGAACATTCAGTCTGGTGAATGTCATCACTTACAAGTACGAGAGAACATTCAGTCTGTTGAATGTCATCACTTACAAGTACGAGGTAACATTCAGTCTGTTGAATGTCATCACTTACAAGTACGAGGGAACATTCAGTGTGGTGAATGTCATCACTTACAAGTACTAGGGAACATTCAGTGTGGTGAATGTCATCACTTACAAGTACTAGGGAACATTCAGTGTGGTGAATGTCATCAAGTAAAAGATTCTATCTTCATACGGGAGATTTCTTATACTGTAAATCATTTTAGTCATTCTTCTTTGTATGTTCTCTAATGAATCTATATCCATCCTGTAGTAAGGAGACCAAAACTGAGCTGCATAATCCAAATGAGGTCTCACTAGTGATGTATAGAGCTGTAAAATAACTTTTGGACTTCTGTTGCTTATACTTCTTATACTTACAAGTACGAGGGAACATTCAGTCTGGTGAATGTCATCACTTACAAGTACGAGGGAACATTCAGTCTGGTGAATGTCATCACTTACAAGTGCAAGGGAACATTCAGTCTGGTGAATGTCATCACTTACAAGTACGAGGGAACATTCAGTCTGGTGAATGTCATCACTTACAAGTGCGAGGAACATTCAGTCTGGTGAATGTCATCACTTACAAGTACGAGGGAACATTCAGTCTGGTGAATGTCATCACTTACAAGTACGAGGGAACATTCAGTCTGGTGAATGTCATCACTTACAAGTAGAGGAACATTCAGTCTGGTGAATGTCATCACTTACAAGTACCAGAGAACATTCAGTCTGGGGAATGTCATCACTTACAAGTACGAGGTAACATTCAGTCTGGTGAATGTCATCACTTACAAGTGCGAGGGAACATTCAGTTTGGTGAATGTCATCACTTACAAGTGCGAGGGAACATTCAGTCTGGTGAATGTCATCACTTACAAGTACGAGAGAACATTCAGTCTGGTGAATGTCATCACTTACAAGTACGAGGGAACATTCAGTCTGGTGAATGTCATCACTTACAAATACGAGGGAACATTCAGTCTGGTGAATGTCATCACTTACAAGTACGAGAGAACATTCAGTCTGTTGAATGTCATCACTTACAAGTACGAGGTAACATTCAGTCTGTTGAATGTCATCACTTACAAGTACGAGGGAACATTCAGTGTGGTGAATGTCATCACTTACAAGTACTAGGGAACATTCAGTGTGGTGAATGTCATCACTTACAAGTACTAGGGAACATTCAGTGTGGTGAATGTCATCAAGTAAAAGATTCGCATAAGATTTAGTAATGTTGGGTAAAAATGACACAAGTGCAACTAATGAGTCATTGCGACAACGTTTCGCCCTCCAGGAGTTTTATTAAGTTAATACAAATAATACTATATTTAGCCTCTGTGTCCTTGTAGTGAAAGAGCCACTGGTGGTGGTGTTGATCGTGGTAGTTGTGGTGGTGGTGGTGGTGGTGGGGGTGGTTGCAGTAGTAGTAGTAGAGATAACTCTTAGTTACTATGTAATAAGAACATAAGAACATAAGAAAGGAGGAACACTGCAGCAGGCCTGTTGGCCCATACTAGGCAGGTCCTTCACAATCCATCCCACTAACAGAATAATTGCCCAACCTAATTTTCAATTCTACCCAAGAAATAAGCTTTGATGATTCTATTAACTCAAGTGCGAGTCCCACTCAAATCCAACCCCTCTCACTCATAAGAACATAAGAACATAAGAAAGGAGGAACACTGCAGCAGGCCTGTTGGCCCATACTAGGCAGGTCCTTCACAATCCGTCCCACTAACAGAATATTTGCTCAACCCAATTTTCAATGCTACCCAAGAAATAAGCTTTGACAATTCTACCCACTCATGCGCGAGTCCCACTCAAATCCAACCCCTCTCACTCATGAATTTATCCAACCTAAATTTGAAACTACCCAAGGTCCTAGCTTCAATAACCCTACTAGGCAGACTGTTCCACTCATCAACTACCCTATTTCCAAACCAATACTTTCCTATATCCTTTCTAAATCTAAACTTATCTAACTTGAATCCATTATTGCGGGTTCTCTCTTGGAGAGATACCCTCAAGACCTTATTTATATCCCTTTGTTAATACTCCATTTTCCACTTGTATACCTCGATCATGTCTCCCTCATTCTACGTCTTACAAGTGAATGTAATTTTAGGGTCTTCAATCTTTCTTCGTAAGGAAGATTTCTAATGCTATGTATTAATTTAGTCATTCTACGCTGAATGTTTTCTAACGAATTTATGTCCATTCTGTAATATGGAGACCAGAACTGAGCTGCGTAATCTAGGTGAGGCCTTACTAATGATGTATAAAGCTGTAATATAACCTCTGGACTTCTGTTGCTAACACTTCTTGATATAAATCCCAGTAATCTATTTGCCTTATTACGTACGCTTAGGCATTGCTGTCTTGGTTTAAGGTTGCTGCTTACCATCACCCCCAAGTCCTTCTCGCAATCTGTATGGCTAAGTTCTACGTTATTTAACTTATAAGTGCTTGGGTTATGGACACTCCCGAGCTTCAGAACCTTGCATTTATCTACATTGAACTGCATCTGCCACTTTTCTGACCACGAATTAAGTTTGTCTAAATCTTCCTGAAGTTCTATGACATCTATGTTTGAATCAATTATCCTACCTATCTTCGTGTCGTCGGCGAATTTGCTCATATCACTAGTAATTCCCTCATCAAGGTCATTGATATATATTATAAATAACAATGGGCCTAAGACTGATCCCTGTGGAACACCACTTGTTACAAGTCCCCATTCGGATTTAACCCCATTTATGCACACTCTCTGCTTCCTATTGGTGAGCCATGACTCGATCCATGACAGCACTTTTCCCCCAATGCCATGAGCTGCCACTTTCTTTAACAGTCTCTGGTGCGGTACTCTATCAAAAGCCTTACTAAAGTCTAAATAAACAAGTGAACCCGCAATAATGGATTCAAATTGGATAAGTTTAGATTTAGAAAGGATATAGGAAAATATTGGTTTGGAAATAGGGTAGTTGATGAGTGGAACAGTCTGCCTAGTAGGGTCATTGAAGCTAGGACCAACCTAAATTTGAAACTACCCAAGGTCCTAGCTTCAATGACCCTACTAGGCAGACTGTTCCACTCATCAACTACCCTATTTCCAAACCAATATTTTCCTATATCCTTTCTAAATCTAAACTTATCCAATTTGAATCCATTATTGCGGGTTCACTCTTGGAGATATATCCTAAAGACCTTATTTATATCCCCCTTATTAATACCCATCTTCCACTTATATACCTCGATCATGTCTCCTCATTCTTCGTCTTACAAGTGAATGTAATTTAAGGGTCTTCAATCTTTCTTCATACGGAAGATTTCTAATGCTATGAATTAACTTTGTCATTCGTCGCTGAATGTTTTCTAACGAATTTATATCCATTCTGTAAAATGGAGACCAGAACTGAGCT